>JAMAGZ010000165.1:0-44852 GCA_023626575.1 Penicillium sp. PF1803
GAAGCGCCTGCATAGCCATTACGCCACTAGTTAGGCTGCAACAGGTTAATAGAGTGTTGATTGATTGATTGATTGATAGACTTTGTTACGAGCCAGGCGAGAAGATGAGGTCTTAATCGGTGCAATTCACGAAAGAACTAAAGCTAGAGAGGGAAAAGAAGAAGAAGAATCGTCTGCGCGCAACAATCTCCCTTATGCCCCTCGTCCTTATCGCGCATGGTGTTATCATGACGGCAAATTCCATCCGCCAGTTGGCTCGCTGGACCTGGCCTTTTCGTAACATTGCTTCCCTCTTTGAAAGGACCTAGTCCTCTAGGTCACGTGCATAATATGATCTAGCTAATCAGAGTGGCTTATCGTCGTTAACATGATCCGGTTTAAATCGATCTTCTAAGGCTGCCTCAATCCAGTCATTCAATCTTGCTGGTGGCCCTAGTAAACCTAGGTACTTTCTGTGGAAATCGACCAACTATTAACGAATTGGCCTTGTTAAATCGGGTTGACCTTTGCTATCGAGAAAGGTGAGGCCAAGCATACTAGAAGGTGCTTGAAGTATTCAAAGACGAGATGGATAAAAAATAAATACAGATGACCAGACTGGGGCTCGATCCCAGGACCTTATCGGTGTTAACGATACGTGATAACCAACTACACCATCCGGCCAGCTTCGGATGGTGTGTCGGCCTCGTAGTGAAACTCATATAATTCCCGCGCCACCCCATCGTCCCGGTATTATGATATACCCTGGCATGAGGCTATCCACAGTATTAATGCCTCGGGCTACCAGGACCCTGGTAAGCCGGCAAGCTTTCGGGGAAGGTTCGCCGGGGTTCCGCTACCAACATGTGTACGAACTCCTACAAGGAAGATCCTTTATTGAAAGGTTACACAAGCCTCGTGTTTCCCCCCCGCCTCCACTTCTCCTACCAAGGGTGCATCTCCTTCGTGTTTACGGAGGTTGAATTGCCTAGTCAACAAACTAGGCAAGCAAAGAGGACACCGCCTAGGTGTAGTGGGTGTTAGGAGATTGGCCATAAGATTAAAAATTGTACGAATCGTCCTTCAAGGTGAATTCAATGCGTTTTGGTGGAGATAATCGATTTTGAAATGTTGTAATGGGGTTGGGTGGCCAGGACGGCCGGGTGGCCAGATCGGCCGGGACCTACGTTATTAAACCTAAAGTAGTGAATTGAAACGGATTCGCCAACCCAGAATGAACGAGGGTTCGCCAACTTTAAGCGATTGCCCGCAAGAGGGACAGCGCGTCTACTACGGGCAAGTTGCTTCAGTCTTGAAGAATGATTCTCAATTCTAACTTTCGTATTGCTTCTCATTTGTATTGCTTCCTGGTTTTCTAGCTTCCGCCTTCCATCAAATAGCGACTTACATTTGGTTAATTCGTGTACTGCTTCCCGTATCACGGGCCAATGCCCGATTGCGGTCACCTGTGCCGCGAGACCAGGGGATTTTGACAGGAGAAAAACGCAGGAAGAACTTCTCTTTCTCAGGCATTTTGTTTACACATTCCGTGGCCTAGTTGCATTAAATTCAAGTCTTGCTTCAGCTCCTCACGCCGCGAGAGGTTGACTGTGTGCGCTGGAAGTCCTAGTCTTTAAGAAATTCCGACCTTTATCAGAGCTAAGAAAAGCAAAGAGGTCTTTGGATCGCCAATCAAGAATGCTCACTGGATTATGTCAAGGAATGGACTATGAGAGGTCTACAAGCACTTCGGCTAGGGCGAGAGAGGAACACTCCACAAATGCAAGCAAGATACATGGACAAAATGAACAGCTACGGGAGGAGGCTCAAACACTTCGGTCACAGGTCGAGCAGCTGAACATTCCAGCCACGACTCGGTCCACGTAAAGACCCGAGGCGACTACGTTGGAATCTTCCCAGATGCGAGAACCAAATGATTGTGAATTCTTCATGAAGGAAATGATCAGTTAAATAGGTGTTGATGTTCGTTTGCTGAAGATTCTGTCCGTTCACAGAAGGAAAAAAGGATTGCGCATCAAATGACAATGCTTATAGGCCAATTCTCAATATTTAGCTTCATGTGCCAGATCCTCAATCATAGTGACTTTTTTGAGTGAACATGTTAAGTAACCTAATTTCTCGCCAATCATGCTAGGTTCGCTAGCTGTCTCTAGACAAACTTATCCGAGTCATTCCATATAAGATACGCACTGAAAGCGACTAAAAGAGCCATTACGCAAAAGATTTTGGTACATCGACCTGAATCTCCCCAATGCAACATTGCTCACTGTCATTTCTCAGTGCCATCCATTAGAGGCTGTGGAGCCCGTTTCCTGCGGCGTGGGAGTGGTACTACTTTCCGGCTGTTTTGGGCTACTTTTCTGTGGAGTTGGTTCTGCCGGTTTCGGGCAGTCATTTGGCCGCACAGCTCGAATGCAGACCGCACGCCCGACCAGCATGTTGTCACAATAAGGGTGAATTGCAGGGTTCAGGCTCAGAAATGTAGCCAGATCAAGCCCTGGATGCATGTTGGCAACGTCGATGCAGGTCTCTGGAGGAGTTCGGAGTTGGGGTGTGTACCAAGCAATACCTGCGCATGTTTTAGCAACCCTCGATCCCATGAACGATAGTCAAGCAGGCCAGGGGTAATTTACAATCTCCCACTTGTTGAGCCTGAAGCTCCACTCCGTTCACAGTGGTCGAAAAGAAGAAGCTCAACCCCATCAGGAGAGTTTGAAGATTCACCGCCATCATTTTAAACCAGGAGTTGAGTCGTTTTAGCAATAAACGGCGACGGGGCAATGAATGAGTTCTCAATAGCGAGGGATTTCTTGTTCGGGATCGCACAACTTATAAAGGACCGAGGGTTACAACATACCTTATAGCCGTGGCATTCCATTGCATTGTTGACGGCCCCGGGCCATAAAGGCGGGTAATTTAGCCGACTGGGCAGTCATTCATCCGGCGATGGCTGGCATGCCAAATCTTTTGTTCTGTAACAATAAACGAGGAAAATTCATTTGTGGTATGCCTTAATTCCCTTACTTAAGAAAAACTTTGGAATGCTGGTTTATCAGCAGAAACCTGTTGTTGTTTATTCGGGATGTCAAAATTACGCTCCGCCAATGGAATATGGATATGTATCTACAAATTTACGGCCCAAAACAGTCTCAAGAGTATAAACACGTACCTATATACCCTGAGTCTATATTATCGGCTTTAAGTGATGAGATATTAAGTTATAAAATATTGTGTTTACTGTAATGTTCTCGGGTAGTTAGGTCGGCTGGGAATTATGATACTTAAAATTAACTTTAGCGACAGGAAAATGAGTATTTTGTAAGAATCCTCAATTTATGATATTGCCTATCTGGGCAGGGTTTATGGAATTTCTACGTGAGTGGAGGTGACCACAGAGGAGCTATATACATATGGCGAAATATGCACGAGAAGATATTTTTGCCTTACAGCGGATGGTTGGAGTCCTCGAAGATGTTCTTTAGAAATTCAAAGATGTCCTCCAGGGCCACACGGCGCAAAAATACCTCCTTTTTGTGACTAGCCAATAATATCAACGATCGTCTTTCGAAACTCGAGGCTCTAGAAGTGAAGATTGGTTCAGGGAAGGAAGAACGAATAATGAAAGACTAGGACTTCCAGCCTGAACATAGCCTCTTAATTACGCAAAATTAGGCAGGATTATGAAGGATATCGAGAAGCTATGAGGTATGCTTCTCGTTATATTTGCAGGTGGACAGGATGTAAGTTCATGATTAAAGAAGAGTACCACTAGCTCACGTCCGCATAGAACTCTCTTAACCTGTATTCACCGGAAATCCAGACAAGATTGACTAGAATGTTGTCCTCGCCGAATTGCCCAGTGCGCAAGGGGCCGAGTCTCGTACATGGATTTGCATCAGAATGAATGTCTCTCGGGCGCTGGGACCGAGCAACTCTGGCAAGTTTTAGAATGGGCTAGTTCGCCGCAGAACAAGTCCATTTTCTGATTTAATAGGATGGCTGGGACTGGGAAATTGACGGGAAATTGACTGGGGACATCATCTGGCGCAATGCCAAGGCTTAGGTGCTGTGGAATAGTCTTCATTCCTGCGTAGACACTTTCTTCACTAGGTGGAGGCGATGACGCTCATTGATGATGCACTGAGGTGGTGGGAATAATTGATCTTTCACAGGCGGTTGTATCGGTATGTCTCTTGTATGGCTGGTATATAATTCACACTCCTAGATAAAGGATCACAATCATTATGCGACGGATTTTCCACATGACACAAAGCTTTTTATACTCAAAACCGCCAGATGGTTGATATTGCGCTCGTCCAGCTTTGATGCTCAGGTATTACGTAGAAAGATTGAAATAAGTATTCCTGCCTAGGTATATTGCTTGCTACGTGTTGAAAAAACTTGGAGCATGAACTGTCAGTACTTGACAGGCACTCAGGCTCCGATGAGGTAGTTGCTTTTGCTCCTAACGGTCAAATACTAATCTCTCGCTCGTAGGGTAAAACCATCCGTCTATAAAATACAGAAAAAGGCCGGCCATCACAGACTCTCGAAGGTCACACGAGTTCGGTTTGGTCCGTGGGTCTTTCTTTAGATGGCTGACTACTCTTGTCCGCTCCTGCGATGAGATCGGCTGGCTTGGGTAATGATGGGCGGACTGTGGCAGATTTTTACACCTAGTCAAATTCTGTATAGTCGGTGGTATTCTCGCCTGACTCCTAGCTCGCAGCGTCCGGCTTTTACAATAGGACACTGCGGCTCTATGACACTGAAATAGGATCGCTGCAAAAGACTTTCCGTGGCTACGATGGTAAAGTTGAAACACTCAAATTCTCGCTAGATGGCCAGTTATTAGCTTCTGACTCTCAGGATATGATAGTCCAGGCCTGAGACATAGATTGGGCACAAAAAGGCAAGTTCTGGATGGCTACTCAAATTGGATTTGGTCCATAGCTTTTTCGCCTGACAGACGACTCCCGGCGTATGGCCCGGATCATGAAACAGTCTGTCTCTGGTGTCCAGCGGTGGGTATATCCTAGCGTAGACTTGAAGGTCACTCAAGGTCAGGCTACTGGTAGTATTTTTACCCGATAGCTAGCTAATAGCGACTGGGTCCTACGACGAGATAGTTCGGTCTTGGAATACGGCAGAGGGTAAAGTGCGCTGAATTCCCGAGGGTCAGTCAGTCATCACGATAACGGGCGAGAGTGGCACGGTATCAAGACAAAACAGCACGCATAATCATGACTTTTCCATCGATACCCCCTAATTATCACGTATCGTTAACACTGATAAGGTCCTAGAATCGAGCCTTAGTCTAGTTAAATTTTTTTAGCCTTATTCCTACTTAAAGTCTCTATAGTATAGGGGTAGTTAATATTTTTTGTCCTATAGGTAGATCTTAGGTCAGTTTAGCTTTATAGATATAGCTACGTGACTATACTACTATATATAGGATTAATTAAGGTACCTAGTGTAGCGTTTATACTTTTGCTTAGTATAGTTATAAATTTAACGCTATTTTTCTAACTACGCTTAGCTAGCTAATTAAACTAGTTAGACCTTAATTATATCATTAAAAGCTTAGTGGTAAAGGTAGATTTATTTAACCTATTCCTAAGGGGTAGTTATAAATCGATAATACGAATTATTAAATAGGTATTCATAAAAGATAGATCTAGAAGGAAATTAGTTAGGAGTAGTACCTTATAAATTTTACACAAGATATAGCTAAGGAGGATTAATAAAGATCAAATGACTAATTTTATAAAAGTAGTATAAATTAGATAATAAATGCATAAAATTTATAACCACGTTAGGGTCAGAGAGCCTAACGTGGTCAGAAACACGGCCAAAAAACATTTATGACCATGCCAAGCAAAAGTGTGACCACGCTGAGCTGCAACCCGTTAAGCACGACACGCTACCGAATTCGGTTACCTGCCGCCTTGCTCTAACCAAACTGATGCTGTACATTATTATATTAGAAAACCCCTTTTTATGTCACTGCAAGTCACCTTATTGTTTGTTAGCTTGATTACTCGGTCTTTCATCGGCGAATCCCTTATAACGGCTATCCTGGGCAATGGAACCTGTTCCCCTTACTATGATACAATCCTTCTCCCTTTGAATGTGCTAGACGTATCAGGCCTTCTACAACATAAGAGTCTTCGCTATTAACGCAAAACAGGGAAAGTTCGTCATTTGCGATAATCATTCTTACCAGGACGGAACCTCCTTCATTTGTTATTCTTGCAGTTGGCATTGTGATATGATAGGATCGCATTATGATTGTAATGTACATGCATTATAATTTTGACTGCGGCTTAGGCTTCGCGGTGGTTGGGGATAGATAGGAATCAAGGTGCGTCTCCCAGCCACTTGGGACCGAAGATCGTACTTCCGGTGTAGCATCCAACCAGTCTTGAGAAATCCGCGCTTCATCCTCAGACTATCGGGCGACCTCTTGCTTGAGCCAACCTGCCGTCTCCTCGCATACACGAGACACATTCTCGAAGGGAAGTTGATGTCCTGTGCGGGGGGTTGTGATCTCCTTCACCCGATTAATCTTCTAGCTACCACTGCGCCCGATGCCTGTCCTGGTCCGCGTAAGCTTTTCTCTGCGGAGATCTAGTGTTAAGACAGGGCTACGATCGCTAAAGAGATAAAGTACGGATGGGCGGACGTGCCGTAACAAGTTCCACATTAAAATAGGCTCGTAACGATAGAAGGGATATATCGCATAGGCGGGGCCAATGATGTCGGCGTGAAAGCAAGGATCGTGCTCGCTTAGGGTAGCAGGGTCATTCTTCGAGCTCAATCGTTTCCGATTATCAAAGTTGGGACGTAGGTAGTACATCACCTCTTGACTGCGAGAGGTTGTGAGAGTGACGGCATCCGAACCTAGAAGGCCGTGCAGACCGTATTACAGCTAGCGCTCGAGCACCCTCGGATCCTAGGTCTTAAACTACTTCTTAAAATAAGCAGCCGCTTTTGCACGAGATATCCACGTATCTTTCTTGCTTAGTGATAGTTTAGAAAATATCGGCCCCTTTCCGGTGTATATATCCTTCTCGATGACCGGTTTAATAAGTACTAGAGAGGTCAATAAGCGTGGGTGCATCATAGACAAAAGGACTCTAAATCAAAAATTTATCAGCTAGTGTCTTTTCTTTGCTTAGCGATATCCCTATGGAATAGGAAAGTAACCTACAACTAGCCTACCCCAAGACTATGACCGATCCTAACAATTAGGCGCGGCATATCAGCCTTAAACTAGTTAATCATACAGAGGAGGTCGCGGGCATGGTCATACCACGATGCTAGGCATTCAGGTTAGCTAAGGCATTTATTTCAGAAAATATAGAAGCATACTAACGGTCATTTCCTAAAAACTCCCCGTTCAAGACCCCGCTCGCCGCTTAGTTAGCGATGTCTGCTATCTAGATTGACCGGATGCGTATTCCCTTATCATGTAGCTGTGAGAGAACCCCCTCCCAGATCGGTTCGTAGAGTTCCTTATTCTTTGAGTGAGTAACCATCAGGATAAGACGAACGGTGTTCGTATGAAACGTAAAGACGACTCACCTTTAGAAATCCACTTCCATGAGCCCCAATGATAGTCAGGTCACCTGGCTAGGGATTTGGATTTGATTTAGGAGTGTATTTCTTGACCACTAGCTTCAGAACATCTTCGCCCCTTCTCGTCGCATGAGGATATTCTCTGATGTGCTGTGAGTCAATAACATGCTCGGTGATGTGGAACGGTGATGGCGCTGCCATGGATGTAGCAATGGACCTTTCTCGATCCCAGAATGTAGTGCAATACAAAGGAAGAGCCTTGAGGACCTTGAGGACCTTGAGAGCCTTGTCCGGACGGCCTTCTCAATAAAGTCCTGGGATGTCATCATATATGTACTGTACTTGTGTATGGGTCGCCGGGCGGGTCGAGGTAGGGACATCAGGACGCGTTTACTAGCACGCTAGATGAACTACAATTGACAGCACGGTAGAGAAAGGCCCCGCCGATGTGGAGAGCTGACAGACTTCCAGAACCCCCAACAGTTTGCATTTTCGCTTCTGACTACTGTAGTCCATCGGTTGTTCGACCCTGAATCCTTGTGGAGTCGAAGAAATCGGGTTGGCTCCATTTTTTTTGCCGGCGACCCCGAAGCGACGCTATGCCGTCTTTAATCATGATTCAGAAATAATACTGTA
Source organism: Penicillium sp. PF1803 (assembly GCA_023626575.1). Lineage (NCBI taxonomy): Eukaryota > Fungi > Ascomycota > Eurotiomycetes > Eurotiales > Aspergillaceae > Penicillium > Penicillium sp. PF1803. The sequence continues at coordinate 8,218 of JAMAGZ010000165.1, forward strand.
CATGATTGAAGAAAATTTTGTCGAACATGGTGGCTGAGTGGCTGAGCTGAGTGGGCGCTCGGCAAGTAATAGTTCGTCGCGCTCATCAATTATACACATAGGTCCAGATAGCGCGCGGGCTTCCTTAAGAAATCTTTGGTGGACTAGCCATAGCCACGACATGCTGCGCAAATCCTTCTACATATGTAAAGATTGCACTTCGTTGGCCAGACCCTGCATTGACGCGGCATCACTATGGATTTAGCACGAATTGTAATAGAAAGCAATACCAATTTAGAGAAAAGAAAATAAACAGAACAACAGAGTCCGGATAAAATAATCGCAGCCGTGAACCTTATTGGCGTCTCTGAGCGGAGCCCTAACTCAAGCCTTGCTGAATCCTGTCAGACTACCGCGGGCTATTGACAGGCCGGACCCACTCTAGCATACACCACGAACCGTCAACCCGAATTTGGTTCATTAATCTTAGCTTAGGCGCTTGTTATCTGTGGCGTCTCAGCCACGAGAAAGGCGCCCAAGTAGTCGGAATGAACGATTCCAAAAGCCACATATAATCTAAGCGGTCAAAAGTTCTGAACGTTGCCCGTGATACAAGCGTAATTGAATTGATAGTGCGACAGCGTCTCCCTTCCGTGTTGTGTACAATAGTGCATTGGTGGTAGACGAAAGCCTCCAACAATATTCCTGACAGACCTTTATCCTGAGCGGCTCCACCCGCAGAGATCAGGAATTTCTGTCCAACTGATTCAGGAGTCCTTGTCTAGAGGAAACAAGCTTGATACCTTATTTTGCAAGATCTAATAGTGAATGATACCTTTTCCTTTCGAGGGTCAAGTTGCTTGTAGGATTAGGTATGATCCACTATCAGTTTCATGAACTTCACTTTTGGTAGAAACCATATCCTCTTCGGAGATCCCGATAATCCTAAAGAGGCGCTCAGCCGCGTGTGCTTCGATATATATATATCAAAAATAGATCCCCTGAGGTGTGGATATCACGTTGGCCCTAAGGAGTCATAAAAATCTTGTGGCGGACGCTAATCTTACTTAAGGAACCTAATTACGTTCAGTTAATAATAGACGCCCACGAAGGGATAATTGATTAGCAATTTTTTCAGGATTTACCGAACGCTAATACGCGCTTCTTATTAGGACGCCCCGGTGGTATCCAGGGCAGGGCTGGCTAATCGAAAGTTAGGCCGTCAACCATAATCGGGTATAAGTAGCCTGACTTAACTACCAGAGAACATAGAAATATTTCATCTACCCTTTTTGCGGACTGTGTTACAATTTTAAATCTAGCTTCTCTCTGATTCTCCTCTATCTTTCTCTTCTGCTCTCTGTGCAACCGAACTTCTTCTTCAGAGAATCAGTCGCTATAAAACGATGCCTGCTCTCGGGTCCTACCGCGACACGTTCAGGATTCTTATGCTACCTAGTGAGATAACACTTCATGGAATACAGCGCATTCATTAGCTAACGATAGTTCTCAGGGTACGCCTAGTCTAGTGAGCCTTTAAAGTGAAAGGGCGGCTACTTATGCAACACATAAGTCAAGATCTTCTGCCATAAAAGAAAAATACCCCGGGGGCATAGAGTTCATCTTCCCCGACGCTCCTATATCTCTAAACGAAACCCTTATCGATAAGCAAGATCGCCATAACGGCATCGACCGCCAGGCCTAGTGGCTAAATCTAGACAACACCAGCAGATACATAAGCTTACAAAATACCATCGCCACCCTAGGCCGTTCACTTAGGGGGAGGCCAGTCTATACCACCGCGGGGTTCTCCCAAGGCAGCGCCTTCACAAGCATGATTACCTCTCTTTGTGATACGTTGTCCAATCCCAGGAAGAGAGAACTACTCGAGGCTTAGGGGTTACCAGTTAATTTGTTCCTTAACAACCTTTCCGGCCAACGTCCCCTAAAGTTCGCAATCTACATCTCTAGGTACCGGGGCACGATGAAGTACTACAGGAGCCTATACTCCCAGAGTCTCTCCACGCCCTCACTTCACGTCATTAGCACCCTAGACACGGTAGTAGAGGAGCATAAAAGTCAGATTCTCGCAACAGTTTTCAGGCAACCCAGCATCTTCCGGCATTTTAGTACCCACTATATCCCCCGCGACCCCGTGTTTCTTCAGCATTTAGACCGCTTCCTCGAAAATGCTTGTCACTCCTAATCAGATGCCGATGGTGGCGCCAAGATACACCAATCATAAAGCCCTTGCTTTTTACCAATTAAACCGGCTATGAGGTCGCCATCCTATTTCCGAAACCACTATGTTATGAAGAAGGTAACCCGAATCAGATGTATAGGAGGGGGGGCTATACTAGGTGGAATTTCGGATGATTTATCGGATTAATACTCGGGGACATGTACTCTACCTCACAATAATATGATAATTTTATGATCCTACAACATCACATTCGGGGATCAATCCGCGTCAGGTCAAGGCAAACTTAGTCCAGGAGGAGAGTCAAACCACTTATGATTTCGACGTGGCTCTGGACTATATTAACATGTTATACAATAAAATTGGCGTCGAGGCCATCTTATTGGGTTTCTACATCCTTTTGGAAGTGACAGTCGTATCAGACTCTAGTTCTTTTTATCGCTACGCTCTGGCGCAACTTGTTGCGTATTGGAAATGAGAATAGCATGCTTAACCACGAATGCTGTAGCTCGCAGTGTGCAGTAAGTTACCCCAAGCCTTGTGTTACGCTCAAGCACGAGAATGATATTGATCAATAAACATGATAGCATTTGCCCAAATAACTAAGCATGAGGAAGGAAAGAAGGGAAGATGGCGAAAGAGATCTATCTAAATACACCAAAGGAATCAGGTGACAGATATTGATGCCTTATCCCAATATTCGTAACACCTTGGCGCTGTCTTTTTTTCAAGACACACGCCTTCCCTGATGGTATTCCAATCACTACCTACCCTGGGGTTTGAAACCTTACACAGTTTCCTTCTCTCTTTCCACACACAACTCACTCTCACAGATGCTGGATTCAAGATCGATATCGAGCTCGTAATGCGCAGCAGCGAAAATGACTTCAAGGACCTAATAATTAAGGATCGCGTTTACAAAATACGCAACGTCAAGTGATTCTAGTGATATGGACCATTCCATTAATTATAATACATAGTCTACTGTACTCTTGAAGAAGGCTTTTGATAGGCGGAGAAGGGTTAGCCAATCATAGCGGGGCAGCAATTAAAAAAATTCGCGATGTGAAAACACTACCTACGGTACATATAATTTTTCCACTGGTATTCGACCTAGGGAGGAATTGAAGTTATTTTGCAAAAGCAAAAAAAATGAGGCGAGAGAGAATCGAACTCCCAATCTTCTGGAATCTCCAATACTGGAATCAGACGCGTTACCTGAGGGGACTAATTAGTTGACAGGATTTCATGTGACCATGGTTGGAGCTAGCTTACCATTGCGCCATCACCCCATGTGACTGACGGAGTGGCCAATGTTACGTTAGAGAAGGGAAAACTCAAATTCCAAGATCATGATTGGCTGTGAGAGCTTTCACAGTATGTCTCCCAGATTATGAGGGGAAACGCTCTTCCTTGCTTCGATATGTTGCCATTTCGAATATTATCTGTGAATTCATACTAATACAGAGGTCAATTGGCAACAGTTTAGGCATCTTAAGGGTGGATATGTCACACTGTGCCAAAATCATAAAAGGAGGAGAGATTCCCATCAATTGTAAATTACCATTACGAAACGTATTTTTTTTTAAAAAAGAAAATGACGTATAGTAATATTGTATGTATGTATTTGAAACTTCACAAGATTGATTATGACGAAGGTAGACAAGTAGAGAGAACGTGAATTCCTCTTTGAAATTTCATCCATAGTGTCTCATCATATACGGTGTTAACTCTCTAACTGGTAAGGCGGAACCACTGCCTGATTTAACACCATGCTGAACTTTGAGCTCTACTAGTAATTCATCGGCTGTGTACGGTCCAATCTTAACTATTAGAGAAGCCATCCGCTATTTAGTATTAACAGCCATACCGTCAACTTGTTCCTGGGCGCATAAACGCGAGTGAACCGGATACCCGTATACGTCTTAAATGGAATATTTTGAGTCGCCCTAGCAATATCCAGGACCTTTAAATTTTGATCGGATTTGTAAACATTCTCATAGAAGGACCGGATCTTATTCTTGATAAGATGTCACGACTCCAGACTTCATTTCCTAATGCGATTATCTCATGATCGGCCTTTCCATAAATATAGGATCACGCTGAGATAATGTGCCTCCAAGAGAAACAGGGATCAAATGACGAGAGACGGAGTAACGAACTCTGGAAAGATGACACGTGAAAGCTTCAATAGTGATCACTTGGCCATCTACCTCATTGATCCTACAAGATCTAGGTAATCTGAACAGATCTGTGGTTCTGAATAGGAATCATTTGCTTGCATAGTCAAGACCGAGTGGATGAATCGAAATTTTAGTGAACATGGCTCTCATTAAGCGCCGTTGAGACAACGCCAACTCTATCAGCCATCAATATCTGAACGCCCGCCGCTTGTTGTACCTAGATTGAGTTAGCTGTTCTATGGACATGAGTACATCTGATATTTTTTTTCAGACAGCACAGTTCGCTTATGGTTGGCGCTGTTACTCACCCTCACGTTCTCTGGAATGTTGTTTAGTGGGCCATAAGAGCCGCAAACAAATTCGGATTGTCTCACATATCCCACAAGTCTCGGGCATAAAAGTAGTAGTTCGGAAGCGAAAACAATACCGGCCAAATTCCATGTTTTGGAAAATCTGATTGCTGCTTGCAAACTGGAATCTCTCGTCTCCAAATCACTCGCCGGAAGCTTTCCGGCATTAGTGATGAACATGACCGGATAATGTTTCTGTTTGATGGCTAAAAGAATACAGATTTCCGGTGTGAAGGAGGAGAGTATGATCTTTCGTCCCCTAGCATTGTGGAAGATTTGATCCAGAATTTGCTCCACGAATTCATTGATCTCAAGGCCAACCGGAGCTAGACCGGCTTCAATCGCTTCATGGATTCTCGGATATTCTTTATTCGGGTAAGTTGAAGCTATAGGGACGATAACAAGGACTATTTTTGAAGACACATATTTATCTTAACATTGAAGCTGGCAGAATCTAGTAGCTTCACAAGTAGCTCCGTGGGTATACAGCTCACCGGGTGACCGGGTGGAAGTCCACCCGGTCATCCGGTAGGATTTAGTAGGAATTAGAGGTAACTGTGTAGGATTTGCTAGTAATAGGAGGTAACTGTGTAGGACTACCTAGGATTTGATAGGAAGTAAGATTAATTAGATAAGGGCTATTTTTTTAATCTAATCCTAGACCTATCTTAGTAATACCCGGTAGGCTTTAGTAGGAATAAGTTATTATTTCTAGTCTTCATATATTGTTATTTCAAGGATGCTCTGGGGATACAATTTTATGCGTGATTCAGAAGACAAGGAACGGAATTTCGACAGGGTGAAATCTAGGTTAGGTTTCGTCTTGTACTGGCCAGATCCATTCCGCGTGATGTTTCAAGTCCGCTCTCCAAATCACCAGAGCACCATCGAGCGTGAATTCCAGAACAAATGCTAGAAGTTTGGTGGAGAGTTTAGCATATGTTTTCATCTTCAAGTGTTGTTTTCCGAATCATTAATTATCAGAACTATCTCAAAGCGTACGAGCTAGTAACTATGTCGACAGATAGGGACCACCGGAATCGTCTCAGATATGGATGCGATTGATTTATGATTAAGATGAAGGATTGGAAAACAACAAGGAAAAGGGGTAGGTTGAGCTGTCACTCGGTTGTAAAACCAAGTATTCTTATCATACTGGAACCCAGATGTTACTCGTATATAGACTAAGGCATTTTCTGCGAAGGTAAGTCACACATCCATATCGTTTATTGATAACAAAATGAACCTTCGAGGTCAGTTTTTCGTAGAGCTTGGAAGTGCATACAAGAACAGTTGACGCCTGCAACCACCATACTTATCGTTGAACAGAAGCGTGGGCGCTTCATTCCGTGTTACAAAAGTCTCAGATCAAGTCAGGATTTCGAAGTATCCGTAAAAACATTAGTGCCAAATCATTTCCAGATGGCAGATGCGGGGGATATGATAGAGCGGTTCCGATAGGATTCAAGGGAGGGATGGAGATGTCAGCAAATAAAAGGTTCGAACATTCCACATGTACCAAGTGATGAGAAAACTTTCGTCCGTCATGATAAGGGGAACATCAAGTCAACATTAGTTGAATAATCGACGGAAAGAGGCCCCTTCATTCTCTCTAAAAACCGCCATGGGAAACCAGACACGTCTTTATCCCTCCGTCAGTGCCATGGAAGAGAGCAGGTAGTTTGCAAAGCATGCAGAACGATAAGTGAGATTTCGTTGACATATCTCTTGACAGATTGATGGCCAGCATTATCCCGTAAATCGTTCATAATAGTCATGCCAATCAGGTAATACATGGAATCAAAACAAACAAAAATGGTATAAGACACAGCCAACCCGATCAAAAAAAAAAGCAAAAGACTCCAACAAACATAATCAAGACAAGACATATTCAAAATCCGAGAAGAGTATTATGTCGTACTTCACATACATAACTGGCCATTTTCTTGTTGCTGCCGATGAGTCGTAAACCAATATGTGACCCCGCAGTCTGTAACTCATCCAAAGTAGGAAGTGTTCACTCAAGGTCAGGGTAGGTGTGGGTTTAGGTGTAGGGTTTGATTTCAGATGTTGTTAATGTATCCAGGTGTCCATAATGGATTGAAATCCAAGGCTGTGGATAGCCAAGAGGGTTGAGCAAAGTTTTGGGATAGTAGAGAAAGAAAACTGGAAGCCGGGATAGGGAATGTTCCTCGGTAGTCTTCCAAGTGGACAATGGAGAAAAAGCGATGTGGTCCGTAGGCACAGCGGAAAACATCAAAAAGCTAGGTGGTCCAAGGCAGGATGATCCAGGAGAAAGAAATGATAAGGGGACATTTTAACAAGAGTTAAGGAAGGGCATCCATCCGGCGAATTCAGTGGTCCGCGAATCTCACCCGGCGACGGCGTTCGCTAATCAGTTTCTCCGTGTCAACATAAAGACAATCGAAGAATTGCATAGCGCTAGAGTCCTTGAGGATTTTGGCAACCTGGGTGCCCGCCGAGATAAGCTGCAGCACATTACGGTCATCCTTGACGGGTCGAGAGCTGTGCTTGGCAGCGTGGCGCATCTCCAGGGAATTTTCCAGCACAGTAATGAGCTGCTTGATTTGGCCATTGTGCAGGGCATGGCGGGGAATGCGCCGACGAGTGGCCAGTCTCTTCAGCAGGTGCACCCATTCATTCCACTCCCGGTCCGAGGGGACCCGAACCCGCCTCTTATCCTGTTCAATGGGGATGGGGAACTGATATCTCGCAAAGAAGTCAAACGCGCACTGAGACAGGCGGTCGTTGACTTCATGCAAGATTCTGTCTTGTTCTGCGGCATCGAGATTAGTAGGGAGCTGGGGCAGCTCCTCCTCCCGGGCGGGGAGGTTCCGAGAAGAAGGCGCATCCAGGATTTGATGCGGGCCATCGAATTCATCCCGGTTTGAGGACCGTCTCTGGGAAATGTACTGGGTTCCTCCACGGCTTGCATCCGAGGCCCGACGGCTGTTTCTCTCCACGATATATTCCGGGCTCTCCGAGGGATTCAGTGGCCTAATATCATGACGCAATGGCTCGTGCGACATGTGCGAGGATGGGTTCCAGTCAGAGTACATTGGGACCTGGGTAATTGGCTGTCCAGCCGGAGGATAAGACACTCTTCCAGTGGGCTGAGAAATCATGTGGCCGTGGCTATCCATTGGGGCTGAAAATCCATGGTACTGAGCGCGAGCTTCAAAATCTATGGTTCCAAGTGGTACGAGCTGGCGGTTGTCCCTGGGGTAGGCTCGAGGTGCCGAAGGCGCCCTTCTGCCGCTTAGCATGTGTATTGGAAGGGATTTTATGATCTTTTTCTGTAAAATTCGGGGACGAGAAAGGTCGGAATGTGTAGTGTGGAAGTACCTTGGTCGATGAATGACGGGAGAGCTTCCCGATGGAGCATACATAGGATGCTGAGCCATGGCGCTGTAATGAAATGTGAGCATGAGTATACCACCTTAGACAGTCTTTCAAGGGGGACAAAAACGGATGAAATGGAGAGGGAGAATGGGAAGGATGGGCGGGGTGGTTTTCATTAGGTTGTGCTGACCTAGGGCGAGACAGGATATCCAGTTTGCTGCTGACCGAGCCCGCTAGGTATCCGAGGGTTACTTGCGATGCAGATGGAGGCTGGAAGCCCACTGGAACAGCCGTCAGAGGGTGGGATAGGGCAGGAACCATGAAGACAGGTGATCACGGTAGCAAGTAAAGAAAGAAGAAGGACGACAGCAAAGCAGCGGAGGGGGTGTCAGGTCTATTTTTAAGAGCCGAAGAACGAGGGTAGACAAGATAGACGAATCCGCATTGGTGATGAAGCGCTGCCTGGTCACATCCCGAGTAATATATATCCAGGAGAACCCGGGTCGAGCGTTTTGGTAGGTGTGCCTGACGCCTCCTCCTGACCAGGTAAATCCGAGCCCGCCAGTGGACGAAGAGCCGCGCTAGAAGACCTTCAAAGGCAAGGAGTGGAGCAAGTAATTTGGCAAATTCGCACTCGTGGGATGCGTACTTCCCCTCGATAGTATCCAATTGCATCAGTCGGACAGGGAACTACCTAGTAGCAACTCTGTGCCATAAAGGTGTGCATCCGAAGCGGATCTCGATCGATCGAGTTCGACTCCAGTACATTCGATGCCTTGATTCGACGGTGGCTTGCTAAGGTCTGGGGCGGCTCCTGGATAATGGGGAGAAAGGGGGATGTATACACCTTGGATCAAATGAGGGATGAATTTGGTATCCAGACGTTCTGATCTTCATTGATTAGGGGGGTCGCAAAGACCAGCAGCGTACGCCACTCAAACCTGGTGTGACAATGGACCCGGGCCGCAAGCTTGGGCAGCAGGTTGGGTAGGAGGACATGATGGAACAGTCAGGCCTCGCATATTGTTGGATGATGACGATCTGACTACGCAGGTGGAAGATCTGCATAGAGGACAGGGAGGGTCGAAAGGAGAAGAAGAGAAAGATGAGCCTGACGGTGGAGGCGAAGCACATGCCGCTCCCGTGACGTCGATGGCCGCGCTGGTTGCTTTTTGCTGCTCCTCACGACATTTCTTGTAATCTTTTAGTCGAATCTCAGATTCCTCAGGTATCTCTCCCATTCCCATGCGCTTCGATCGCACAGGCTGCTATGCGATTGGGCATGCACGGCCGTTGAGGCCCAATCAACGCATGGACCATTTCTATATCTTAACTGTGATCGACCCGGGCCCCAAACTACGCTCCAGTGGAGAGGTGGAGAGCCGCCTTGAGCCACAATCAGTTGAGGAGCGTCTTGCAGCCCAATGGTCCGCCCAATGTCTTACATCGGAAACAGGGGGAACGCAGGTCCTAGGTTCTAGATACCTTTGACCCCGTCAGTGGGCAATGGAGGGATTTGCGAATCTACTCCGTAGAGTCCGTAAAAAGTGGAGTGGCAACTATTGAAACTACGCTAAGAAACGCCTCTTTGAATGAAAAATGAAGCTGGCGGAGACTCGGGGGGAAATCATATCCATCGGAACTTATGTGCAGGGTATCCATTCCTCAGCTTAGACTAACAGACAGCAGGGAAGTTTATCTAAAGGGTTTATCACCGGGCGTAGCACCTCCAGTTTTTAGGGTCGTTGTGGCGGTAGTTTTACTCCGATGCGATGAGCGTACTCCTACCACGTCTCAAGTCAGCTGCTTGACGTCAAACAAACTGCGAAAGGAGGGGGAAGAGGGGTTCCTGGATGGAGTGTCGGATCCTTCGTTACTTGCTTACTTCACAGCTCAAGCGGATACCTTCTTCAATGCCAATCCGAGGCTCGTACCCCAGAATGAACTTGGCCTTATCGCCGCAGGCATATCGCATGGCGCATGCATCCCGGACACTTCCACGGCTTAGGGTAGTGGAAGATTTCGTCGCCCAAGTGGCCAATTCACACACGAACCCTGCCACATATGCCAGTGCTTTCGGGATACGAATTTCGAAAGGCGGAACATGCCCGAACTGTGACCAGATGGCCAGGCAAATATCACGAAATGTTGATCGGTTCGTTATTTCGAATGAAGAATGCCTCGCCCGCCGCGGTTCGCGATGTCATCAAGTTCTCTGCAGCGAGGACATGGGCATCGGCGACATTGCTCACGTGGGTGACATCCCACAGATTGGATCCATCTCCAATGATGAATGGAGTCTCATTTTTGGCAATGCAGGCGTGAATGGGTGGAATCAGCTGGTAGTCTCCGGGTCCAAAGAGTACCGAGGGTCGGAGAGAGCAGGTTGCCATTTGACTGCTGGACGCATGCAAAACTAGAGCCTCCGCTGCAACCTATTTGGATCTGGTCAGCTTTTTCTTGCTTCTTTCCAATCCATACCCAAGCAAGAATACAGTATCAACGCATATTAGATATGGGGACAACAACCTTAGACTCGCCATATATCAGGGAGGTCGGCGATGTTGGCCATTCCTCGTTAATATTGGGATAAGGAAACCTCATGTCATCAGTCGTAACACAGCAGGAACTGGTGTAGATGAACGCCTTGACGCCACACTCGGCGGCTGCATTGAGCATGTTCTTTGTACCCTGGACATTAGTCCTCCATACGTCGCGCTCCAGCCGCCGCCCAAACCGGTCGGCAAGAGCTGGCACGATCCCTGCAGTATGAATAACAAAATCCGGCTTGACCGTTTGGAGTGCCGTTCTCACTTCAGCCATTGAAGCGACATCGACTTGCACGAATTCAACCTCATCTGGCAAGGCATGTTGGGCCCGAGTCGGGCTCAGATCGAGGATAATGATGGCGCAACCCGGGTGTTTGTCTGCTAGGCTGCGCGCTGTGGCAGCGCCCACGAATCCCGTGCCGCCAGATACGAGGACTTTCTTTGATTTCAAGATGCTTCCCGCAGGCATTATCGAGTTTTGGAGTGTCGCAAGCTCCAAAGGGAGCAGTTTGGTTGAGGTGGTTATACTCGCCGGGCGGCGAACCAGGGATCGATCAAGCCGCGTGACTGCGAAGTGATGTGCGACCACTGGATTGGCAGGCACAACGGATCTGTTCATTATGTCTCTAGGACGAAAGGCCAGGAGAGAGCGTAAGAATGTAGAGAAGATATCTAGAGAAGCACACTCCATGGAAAGCAGAGAATCTGGACATGTTTTCTAATCGTAATCTATACACGGCGCCGCGGTAAAGCGGCAGCTCTGCAACCATCCCCAGCAGAGCATTGGAAATGCGATAAACGCAAACATCTAATATACAGACATCCTCCATCGAGGCAATTATCCCAACAGTCGCAAAAGAAGACGGATCCCAAGAGGAGACCCCGCTGCGACGAACCGACAAACTCCAGGGTAAATGCAAAAGACAAGAACAAAGGGACCCTTGAAAGATGGTTCCTCCTGCAAACAGCCAAGAGAGACCGGTAAAAAAAAATTTTACCATCCAACGAGCTTATAGCACCCGGCAGAGGACCAGGCCACCGAGCTTCTTCTCCACACACTCGCGAGCCTCCAGGACTCCACGGTCTGTGGAGAGGTAGAGACTTTCACCGGGAGATCGAATTCCAGCCACGTAGCCAGCTTCCTCGCCACGGACGACCCGTCGCAATTCCTCGACATTGAGATGAACCCGGCGGGTAGGCTTGCTAACCAACTTCACCTTGCCGAGGACGGACTCGTTCTGCCAGTACTTCAAACCCAACCAGAGGCGACGGGAGGCGACATTATCACGAGTAATGGGCTCGACACCCTCAAACTCGTCATTCGCAGTGGGATGGCCCAGGATAGGGTGCGTGGGAGGAGGTGTCGGGCCTCCGCGCACGACCGAGGAAATGTAGCCGGAGTTCTGGAGGGCCTGGCAAAGCTTCAGGTGGAGGTTGCTGTTGGGGATCGAGGTGAGACCCAGGCGAGCCTTGGTGGCATTGTTCAGGTGGGCACACACGGAGGCAAGGTTGACGAGAGACATGTTGAGCGGTTGTCGCGAGCAAATTGGCCCTTCCGGGGCCGTTGTACGGGGGAGGAAGGAAAGTGTGGAGAGCAGACGTTGGCCGGATGGCGCTCAAGGGCGGGATCGAATGAGTCTCACGGAAGGTCCCGGAGAGAAAAAGGAGGCAGGATTACCACCGGCTGGCAAGAATTGCGGAATTGAGTGAAGCTGGACTGGTGACGCTGGTCGGAATTGAGCCAAATCGCGAGACCGCAGCTCTTCGCGATGGAAATTTTCGGAGAAACCGAGCTTCCGGCCGAGCACTCGCCAGTTGACTCCCACCCCGACGTCCCTTAGTACAGTGTGCTTGGTACTTTCCCCCACTCGTGGGGAACATGCGTGTGATTGGTATTCAGTACTTTGTACTACTCAATCAGTACCCACTTCCTATCACATCACACTCTCTAAGCGCCCAAGTCCAACTCGGCGGCTGCTGCACCTCACAGCCTCCGACCATTCGACCCCTCGTTTATAAAGGTAGCTGCATATCGTAGGTCCCCAATCGTTTGATTGATTTTCTCGTATACATAGATACACCTTCCCCAGCCCTCCACCTCTCCGCATCTTCAACTCTATATACAAGGCAAACATGCCTCCACAACCGGGCGAAGAGCGTCTCTTAACTGTGTGAGTCGAGCTAATGATCCCCGCAGGCTCACCCCCGCAATGTGAAATACGTGGCTGGTGGATGAGCTCTAACAACCCAAATGATGCTCTAGCTTCGCCGACATCCATTACTATTTCACTGCTCCAACCCCGAAGCCTCTTCACCACCGATTTGATAAAGGCTCTTATCTATATGTATACCACGATGTGTCCCAGAATAGGGCACGGATCGAGATTGCCAACAACCCGGGAACTCCAGACCAGGATGCATTTTACGGGGTGTTGAATAACGTGCATGTTCGACACTCGACCCATTTCCCAACTCACTGCACTGTGACCGTGGACGGATTTGCTGGATTGCCTCCGCAGCAGGTCTCTCAGCATGACTGGCGATTACCACTCGCAGACCCGCGCAGTGGCCACCACGAGCTACATCGACTACATACACTTGATATCTATTTTTGGACAATAGACGATAGCAACGAGTTCTTGGACACGGTAGGTCGTGTGCTGCCCACCTCCCAGCTGGAGACGGACCGGCCAAATCCTCAATTAGAACAGCCGATGAGCTCGGTGGTTCAGCAACTCGAGAACGTGGCTGTCTCCGATCCAGCCTACCAGAATGGACAGACCCCCAACTCTCGTTCGGAGCCTACTGTTGTGGCAGCTCCAGCTACTCAAGGCCCTCCACAGGCCATGAGCTTCCCTCCTCCACCTCCTAGCGGGCCAGCTGCCGATCAACAATCCATCAACTCTGGGTCCCAGGCTTCTGCAGCAGACAAGCGAGATTCAGCCGGCTTCGCCCCTCTACCATACAATCCAGCAGCTCCCGCAGCCCCAGAGCCAATCAAGCACCGCGAGAAGACTCCCCCTCCAGAAGATGGCACCGAGGGAACTGGCCTCGCAGCCGCATTAGCAGCCGACCAAGGCATCCCATACACACCTCCACACCAAATGGGCAACACCCCAGGACTCAGCTCATTCGCACCTCCACCAACTTCCGCCCAAGGCATACCATCCTACTCAAACGCACCACCCGTCGCTCCAACAGACTACGCCTCCCCACCACCAAGCGCCGGCCTAACGCATACAAACTCATTCTCATCTCAACCATCCGTCCAAAGCCCCGGATCTATCTCGGGATACCCGCAATCCTTCCACGCAGGCCAAACCTGGCCAAGCACCCCAGGCCAGGGCACAATGTCCTTCGCACCACCACCCCAAGATCCAAATGCACACCTCTTCGCCCAGCAAATTTACGGAACTCCTCAGTCGCCACCTCAGCAGGCCAACCAGGCAGTCGCGATTGGCGGGTACTCGAACTACTCGTATGCGCAGCCCCAGGGCCAGCAGGCGAATTCATCCGGGTATGACATCCACAATCAAATGTACCGGCCAACGGAGGCGGAGGCTGGTGGGCATGGACAGAAGTATGCGCAGAAGGCGATGAAGGCTCCTGGACAACGGCCGAGGAAGCTTGAGGATAATGCGATGAAGTTGGAGAGTGGCGTGAATCGATTCTTAAAAAAATTGGAGAAGAAGCTTTGATGGAGGGTTGCTTGTATTTGGCAGAGTGTTCTTTTTGTTCTTTTCTTTTCATCCATTTACTTGCATTCTGGTTTTGAGCTATTTTTTGCATCCCAGCGGTCATTGTTTTCTTTGCCTCTGATTCGCATCCGTATTGTTGGTGTAAACAAGATGAATGAAATTACAATGGACTGAAGCAACCTTAACATAATACATAGTGGTACTTTCACAACCCTCTTTCTAAAGCACGTAAATACTTGGGAAAGCTTTCAACTCTGACAGAATGGCATTGCCTTACTAATACACAAAGACCAAGTACGCTCTCGGTAACAAATGACAAGAAATAGAAGGTAATATGCTCAACCGAAGAATGCAAACTTAATCGCTCAATAAAACCATATGCTGTCGATATCAACTCGAAGAATGCAACACAAACACTGGTGACTTTCGGCCAAGATATCATGGAAATTGACACCTAGCGGGAGAAACCTGAAGGGCACGCAGAAACAAAAAGACCCTTGGCAAGACGAGGTTACATGCCCACATGAACAATACATCGGGTAAAAACCAAAGGGTATGAAACAAGCCTGGGGCTTGGTGAAGGAGGTGGAACCAAGGGTATAACCAGGCACAGAAGATTAAAATGTGTTGTCCCAGAAAGTAAACTGAAAGTGAATTAGATGACGACAAATTTAGCTCAGGGCCAGACTAGCAAAGTCAATGTCGACGGTGTCCGATTTGGTTGGAGGTGCAGATTCCACCACTGGGATCGACTCCAGGGGCTCCTGAATCTTCTCGGAAGGCTGAGCTTCGCTCGTATCCTCCGTGATCTCGGGTGCATCATCAATGGAAGCAAAGACAGGAGTTTCGGTATGCTGAGGGAGCTCGGGCTCTGCATTGGGAGTCTGCGTTTCTTCAGTGATGGTGAGATCCTCGGCGACGACAGGCTCGCTGGGCTCGACAACAGCCTCAAGGATCTCCTCCTTGGGTGCCTCTGGCTCGGGCTGTGAGACAGAGGACTGCTCCTCCCCATTGGTCTCAATGGCGGTTTCGGCGGGGACATCTTCCACGGCATTCGCAGCAGGCGCTTCTTCTTCCTGTTCACGCGATTCCTTCGTAGTCTCGGTAGCAGGGATCTCGGCAGGAACCTCAATCTCCTCGGTTGTTTCCTCCTGAGGATCAGATGCCTCGGGAGCATTCGTGGCGACGGGTTCAGGGGAAACCTCACATGCAGCTTCCGTGGCAGTTGGCTCGACAGACGGCTCAGTGGGCTCCACGGCTGATTCCAAAGATGTCTCGGGCTCGGCCTCTGCGACAATTGGCTCTGCTCGCTTCTCTGCGACACCCTCGACAACTGCCTCGGCAGAGACCTCTGGCTCGGGCTCCTCAATGATGGTATCGTTGGTCTCAGCGACAGATGTTTCTTCAGGAATCGCAGCAGCGACTTCCTCAATGTTCTCCTTGTCAGTTTCCTCTTTCTGTTGAGGGGCCTTCACTTCTTCCTTTCTCAATGGACCCTCCTTGCTCACAGGCTGAGACTTCTCACTCTGTGGCTTCAGTACCGCAGGCTTAGCCTTTGCCTGAGCCACGCCTCGGTCTGAGGGTCGTCCCATTGACGGCCGAGGAGCTTTGGAGGCTACAGGCTTGGGAGGAGGGTTCATATCGGTTTTCTCGTGGGTCTTGCTAGCGGAGCTAGCCGTCGGGCGCATCATTCGGGCAATGAAACTTTCATTGAGGGGCTTTGCGCCAATTTCACTGACCCGGGAGCTGGGACGTTCAGGGGCGGTCTGCGCGGGGAGGGAAGGGCGAGATGGTTGCCGCCGAACGGCTCCCGTAGGGCCAGCCGCACTCTTGAGTGTAGATGGCTTTCTTGTGAGAGTTGCGGCTGGCTTTTCGGCCCGTCCCGTCGCAGGTCCAGTGCTTCCATGCTTGGCGTTGGATGATTGAGTTTGTGCAGTCATCGAGCTTGGTAGGCGGACAGGTCTGGTAGGGGATTTGGATTGAGCTTTGTTGACGGCGCTGCTGGTAGATGGCTTGTGAGCATCGGCGGATGGGGTTGCGCCTCGGGTCGCCCGGGTGGTGGTCTTGGTTGCAGGGTTTAGGGAAGGGCGACTGGGCTTGTGGGCAAGAGCGTTGGCCCGTTCCTTTGCCACTTCGCGGGCTGAGGTGGGTTTGGCAGTTCCATTGTTGGTGGTTGTTCTTGATGAGGTAGAAGTGGTTATATGAGTGGTCGGCTTGGCTATAGTATTCTGCTTGACAGTGTGGACATTCGAGGATCGCTTGGTTACTGTCTTCGAACCAGTCTTCGCTTTCTCGTCCGTGATGGTTGGCGCACTTGAAGCCGGCGTTTCCTTCTTTGCCGGTGCAGCCTCTGGCGGAGCTGCACTCTCGGTGGATCCCGTAGTCCGTTGGCTGTCGCTGACCTTGCGCTCCTTTGTGACGATTGCAGCGTTCTCTGCTTGTACTCCATCTACCACTCCATCAAGGATACCAGTGTGAGACTTGCCATGGCCACCGGGCGTCGGAGAGATAACATTGTTTTGGCGTCTCGACTCGATCTCGTCCGCATTGATCTTGGGTCCGAAAATTCCCGGGCTGTCACTTCGACCACTGGTCTTCCTCAATGGCGAGCCAGGGCTCGACTGGATGGCACCCTCCACAGTCACAAAGCTGGCGCGGACCTTGGACAGCTGCCTGGCCGAACCCGGGGTATCTGAGCCAACGGGTGATCGGCCACGAGACGGAGGGGAGGTAATCGGGCTCTGGCTGTTCTCGAACTTGGCCAGCAGGCTACGAACACCAGGATGGGCGTTGTCCGACATGTTTTCCGAAATGGCGACACAAGGTTAAGTGGTCAGGGGCATGGGGATGGGACTGAGGGGAAATCGGAGGACGCGTTGACTGCACCGCGGCGCGTCGCTGACGGTGGGACGGGGCTTGGGTGTAATGATTGATCCCGCTGGAACCCCCTGCTGGGGTAAAAGCCGTAAGAGAGGACAATACTGTAGTAATGAGAGAACACGGTGTTGCGAACAGCAAGTCTGGGGAGTGGAAAGGGAAGGTTAAAGAACAGAGGCCCGGACGCTACGACGCTAGCGAATGTTAGTGCGTCCAATGGGGTGAAACAACCTCGCCCTACAGTACAAAAAAGTAGGTCCCCTCCTTTTTTTTCAGGGGCCAACCCGGAGGTCTCGGGGTTCATCTGTCTGTAACAGTGGATTTATGATCTCATGTTGGTCTTTGCTCCTGAAAACATGGCCTCATCTCGCCTGGCCGACTGCAGTTAGGCCCCGTGCATGCCCCTTCTATGATCTGTGCAGCGAAACAGCTCGGTACCTCAACAAAAGAAAGCAAAAGAAACATGTGCCACATCCATTAACTCTAGTTTCTGGTGCCATGGCCCAATAGTGCCACCTCCTTACTGAACACATCAAAGAAACTAAAAATCTCCTGTCTACAAGCCCAATGTAAACAATGGATCGCGTCCCAGACTCCGACCGCGACAAAACCATCTAGTAACCAGCATCTCTTCCAGAACTATATATCATCTCCCCTCGTGATTATCAGACGCTAGTATTAAGGTTGTTCTAGAAGAATGAAATTGAGAATACGTAAATCCCAGCGATGTTTAGGGTGATCCTTCAGATCCTTTAGAATGTCAAACATAGTAGTAGTACCCACATATATACAAAGGCACACCTGCTTTCATGTGCAGATAATACCAATGATTCCATACACGGATATTCGCAGGCTTCTCATAGTAATATCTCACACGAGCTCAATGTAAATGTATCTCTCTATGATAGACATGCAGTAGTTAGCCATGGCTGGTTGCAGTTGCATAGTTGAGTCGGACCGGTCAAATTAACTAATCACCGACATTATGTCAGCAACTATGGAATAGGGGTCTCTGTACCCAGTTATACGAGATTCATCACTCTGACTCTTATCTGTACTGATGGATGATCAAAGATGGTCGGAGTACCTCACAGTAGCGGCTGTGCTACCTGTGTGAAGCGTCGCATCAAAGTATGAAATTTACACCCCGAAACTGGGCAGCATATATACTGACCATCCGACAGTGTGATGAAAGACTCCCTGGATGCGCTAAATGCGAGAAGTACGGGAAGCCATGCCCAGGATACGATAGGGGCTTCAAGTTCATTACCGGAAAGCCATATCGTACTCCAAGGCAAAAATCAAAGACGGACACTGGCTCACTCGGCGAGAAGCAATCTAAGACCGAGAGCCCAAATGCAGGCAATCATTCCCAGGACAGTCGCCAGGCAGTTGTCTTGAAAGAACAGCCGTGGTCTTTGGTCTATGGAGATGTCAATGTTATGCAGAGCCTATCAGCTCTCATCAATGAGTTCTCCCAGCCGGCTTCATCCTCTCAGAAGCACCCCGTTTCCCAATGGTTTAGTTTCCTACCTTCGGTCTACGGGCAGAGCCAGGCACTGGATGCTTCGATAAAGTCATTTGCAGCACATCATTTTGGGAAAGTCTTTCAAAATAGACAGATGATTGCATATGCTCGATCTGCCTATGGGGAGGCCTTATATAGGCTCCGAAAGTCTTTGAAGGACCCCTCCGAATGTCTCTCTTCGCATGTCTTCTACTCAGTTGTACTACTGTGCATGTATGAGGTAAGAGAAATATCCTCTCTATATCATTGCAATAAGGACATGGGAGCTAACATTTTGACACCTTCAAGCTTTTTACCGATACCGAGGACCCTGAATCCTGGATGAAGCATGCAAAAGGACTTGGTCAGCTGGTCAAAATCAGAGGGCCTGATCGTTACCGTAACGATCTGGATATAACACTACTGAAGGTTTCACGAGGACTTATTGTAAGATCGGCCCTTAATAGATGGCCTTTAACCATTTCTGACAGTACTAGGTTATGCACTCCCTGTTTTCAGGCGAACCCTGCTTCCTGGCAACCGAGGAGTGGCATCAGATGATGCGACAGCAACGTGCTCCTGGCATCTCGCACGAATTTCACAATTGTATTGAGCAATTCTTTGCTTATTTTACATACGCCCCAAGCCTGGTGCACAAGTTCTATCATCTCAAGGAAATCGACATTACCACACCAGAAGCCCTACAAATCATATCCGCCACCCTGGAACAGGCGCTCGAAATGCAGGGCAAATTGGCATCCTGGTACGAGCAATTCTCTCAAATTGCTCCCCCTCCAGTTGAAACTCTCACTTCGACAGATGACCCCTTGTATCCAATTATTTTGACATACTTGGATATGACTCAGGCGACCATCTATTGCGGCTATTACGCCTACATGATCATCATTCACGAAGTTCTGAAAAACTTTGGTTATCCTGGTCCACAGGCCGCCATGGTGATATACTTCCGTGATCAAATCTGTCGATCGGTTGAATATAGTAGTGTCGGTGTCCTTGGTCCCTATCGACTGGGCTTCCCTCTACGAGTTGCCATTGAGGTCGCAGATCCTACGACACGATCATGGATACTGGCTCGTCTAGATCAATTCTCAAGAGTCTATGCTGCGTCACAACCCAAGAATTTTGAGCCCATTTTGTCATCAAATGTCAATTAACGAGAACTACCAACACTCCAAGCGTCTGAACGACCAAACAATCTGTCAACCGAAATCAAAATACCAGACTACTGTACCTCAATTTCCACCCTGCTCCTCGTCAATAGAGGCAATGTGCTTCATACCGGCAGATCCAAAAATTGGCTCCGCCACGGTCCGAGCCGCCAAGAGCAAGGAAACGATCAAGATCTCCATTACCAGCCCCATACCAGCCAAGATAGCAATATCACCATTTGCCGGGTTGAAACTTGCAGGACCATACTCCAGCAACAAGAAGTAAATGACCCGGATCAGCAAAAAAGGCAAGGCACAGGAGGTCAACAGGATACCGTGGTGACCGGCTGGAGTCAGGATTGTGCGAGACCTGGCCGCAAGCCAACAAACTAAGCCACAAACACACGCAAATGCGACGATGAGAACAATCGACCCGGCTTTGCCGAGGGCAGGCATTTCGATGATCCTACCCACCACCCCTAAAACGATGGCCACTGCGACTGGAAACCGGAAGCCATGCATCATGATACGCAGTGACTTGGGGTATTTCGACTTTCCTGGTCCATGTTCACCGGCCTGGCCACTATGCCGGAACACTTGTATCAGCATTGTTTGGAGGTCGACTGTACATGCGGCTTTACATACCATCGCAGCAGAACAAGGCTGACTTCGAAAAAGAGCGGTGAGAGGCCTACACTTTGCAAGGAGGACTCCGCGGTGAGCATTGAATCGGTGGGGGTTGATGTCGAGAGTATCATGGCGGAACTAGCAATTCGAACTGAAACATGATGATTAGCTTGTTCTTTGATTTTTACCTGGTAGCGTTCCACTTACTTACTTTGCGACAATATTCCAACCATGCTGAACCAGGAGTAGAGGAGGCATCGGGCTGAGCTCTGCGTTTTTTTTGTGATGCCAATAGCGCCACTCTTGCATGTATCGGATGGAAAGTTGAATAATGAAGATAAAGGAAAAGATAACAAGTTCAGCAATGGCAATGTTACGCTTGCCAACCGAGATTGAGGTCTCCGTCGGAGAAGGAGTATTGGATGACATGGTGATTGTGTGCTTTTGATATGGATGAGAGTATGCTGTCTATGATTTTACAGAGCAGATGAGGTCTCTAATTATGTAGTTGTCGACCACAATTGAATTTTCGTCCTCATCCATTTATTTCTAAGTGTATATCTGGTATAGACCTTTGCCTGGTGGAACACATCGCGGTTACTGACCATTTTGGGTTTAGCGTGGATATTCAGCTGTGTACGGAACCTTAAATGTCTGGTTCAATCATCAACCGAAGTCTTGAAAGAGTCAGAAAGGGCGACTGAAGAGAAATAATGTGTGTGTGGCTATTCACAGCTAGGCAGTGCAGAACAAGAGGCTCAGGTCAGCCTAACTGTACTCGCGGTAACTGTCCAAATTTAGTTAGTTTGCTGGCGATCTTCTGCTTCACTCTCTCGGCACTTGAGACTCGACTAGGTACGTCGATGACATATGAGTTTCATCGCGATCGTATGTACGGAGTATTTATTTTCAAATATGATAATTTAGTCATAGTATCCAAGGCCAAATGATATACAAGCTACTGCTCGAGTGATAGTTACTCGATTCTTGCTTGAGTCATATTCGAATCGCGTGCTTTCCTCCGGACCCCGGAGTGAAGCCGGATCAATGATCTTCCTGCACCGCATACAAAAGAAATGACTCCGATGACGGCGACTAATTTGAAGTTAGGAAGCATCCCTCGAATAAATCACCATGGCTGCTGCTGCTCGGACACTTCGCATTGGTACGTTTATACTGCTCAATTGCCGAAAGCTACCAGCTGAGTTGGCATTGAGGCTAATTGAAACCCACAGGTCTCATCCCCGGAGACGGCATCGGACGGGAGGTCATCCCGGTAGGTAGCTCCCACGACAAGACCGAGGAACATCGCAATGAACAAGCAATTGACCTTCTATAGGCTGGTCGTCGCATTCTGGAGGCTCTGCCTTCTTCCCTGAACCTCAACTTCAGCTTCGTCAACCTCGATGCTGGCTTTGAGACTTTCCAGAAGACTGGCACCGCCCTGCCCGACAAGACTGTCGAGACCCTGAAGAAGGAGTGCGATGGTGCTCTCTTCGGTGCTGTTAGGTGAGAATTCCAACAATGTGACCTTTGATGTGTGTAATTGCGAATTGCTGACCCTCTTTTCATTCTCTAGCTCCCCCAGCACCAAGGTCGCCGGCTACTCTTCCCCCATCGTTGCTCTGCGCAAGAAGCTCGACCTGTATGCCAACGTCCGCCCCGTCAAGACCACCGCCGGTAGCAGCAACGGCAAGCCCATTGACCTCGTCATTGTCCGCGAGAACACCGAGGACCTGTACGTGAAGGAAGAGCGCACCGTGGAGGGCCCCAACGGCAAGGTCGCCGAGGCCATCAAGCGTATCTCCGAGCGTGCCTCGCACCGCATCTCCACCATTGCTGGGGAGATCGCCCTGCGCCGCCAGGGCATCCGTGACGCTGCCCCCGGCACCTCTTCCCACAGCCAGCCCATGGTCACCATCACCCACAAGTCGAACGTCTTGTCTCAGACCGACGGCCTGTTCCGTGAGACCGCGCGCGCGGCCCTCGCCGCCGAGAAGTTCTCTTCCATCCACGTCGAGGAGCAGATTGTTGACTCCATGGTCTACAAGCTCTTCCGCCAGCCCGAGTACTACGACGTCATTGTTGCCCCCAACTTGTACGGTGACATCCTGTCTGACGGTGCTGCCGCTCTGGTCGGCAGTCTGGGTCTGGTTCCTAGCGCCAACGTCGGTGACGGCTTCGCCATTGGTGAGCCCTGCCACGGCTCTGCCCCCGATATCGAGGGTAAGGGTATTGCTAACCCCATCGCTACCCTGCGCTCCGTTGCTCTGATGCTCGAGTTCCTGGGTGAGCCCAACGCTGCTGCTAAGATCTACACTGCTGTTGATGCCAACCTTGATGAGGCCAAGTTCCTCTCCCCCGATATGGGCGGCAATGCCACTACTCAGCAGGTCCTGGATGATGTCCTCAGGAGACTGTAAGAAAATTAATTTGTACATAGAATGTGGTTGGTGCAGATGAGCTTTACAGATAGTAGCAGGAATCACAAATTTCGTGTTTGCATCTAATGATTATCATGATGAAGATGAATTTGCAGCTGCTTGGTGTATCGTTCCCTTGTTCAGGAACGAGAAATCAGAGAGGTTACCACCACTCAGTCCCCACTTTGCAGTTCCTGCTCGCCGTCCTCTGACTCCTGATCCTGCTTAACGAGTATGAAGCAGACGACTAGGTACGCGCGACCTGTGTTCGAATCTTTCAGAACGTATCGTAGTTCATGGTTATCCTCATCGACCATGCCCACAACAGGAATATGGATTCCTGGCAGGCGAATCGCAGTTTCTATACGAGTGTCAGATTATCACTTCCCTTCCACATCAACCAAAAATCAAGAACAAATTCTCCACTCACCACTGAACGATAAATATTGATTCCCAAAATCCGCCAGGTAAGTTCTCCCACTCTCAAACTCAAACGCAAGCCGATGATCCTCCTTCTGGAAGTACTTCCGCCGCTCATTCGCAGCATCCGGAATCCGAAGCTGACCGCGTTGCTCCACGCCTTGCCCATCAGCACCCTCTTCAACAACATGATCCTTCTCCATCAAAGCATCCCGCTTCTTATCCTTCTCGCCAATGCGGAAATAGTTCCACGTTGCCAGCGCCGGACTGTAAAGATAGGGCTTATCGGCGTATGCATCGCCATCCAGGGACGGATCAATGGTCCATTTCACGACGCGCAGGGCCGCATTGAAACCCGGGGGTAGACGGTTGCGGAGGGGTTTGTCGAAATCGTTGCCGAAGAGGAGGTCGTTTCCGCTGATGTTTTGTTTTGGCGTGAAGGAGAAACAGATTGAGTATTGGTCGTTCTTGTGTAGCGGGTGCTGGAAATAGGGACTTGTTTTGGGAGAGGAATCGGGGTATCCTGTTTTGTTTTTAGCGGTTGTTCTTGATATGGCGAGATTTAGACATATTACCGGAGTAGTCTTGGATGCGAACGTTCAGGTCGAATGTCGCACGATCGTCATCGAGTCGTAGCGTTTTACCATTGACTTCGACTGGTTTATGCGTCGCGGGGTCATAATCCAGCCCCGCAGTCACTGCTAGGCGATACTTTGATGGCTTTCCAGACTGTACCATTGCTGCTTCGAGGATGGTATGTTTAAGTTTAGACCAAAATTGGGGACATTTGGGTGTGGAGAGTAGATAAATAATCTAGATACAAGCCTCAAGCAAGATTCACGTAGATCCATTGACGTCGCCCTACCATCATGGAATAGAGTTTCTTCAACAACCAGGCACACCCTTCGTTTTTTTTTTCATGCTACTACGGGGATTGATGCGTAAATTAAAACCTGTAACTATTACATGGAGGTATATTCAATTTTAAGAATTGACTGGGGTACATGTTTGCTGAAACTAATGTAATTCTTTTCTCATTCTTCAAACATCTTACTTTGGGGTGATAAAAGTGACATCATTCCGGGCTTACTTGGGATCCACTTCGTGGAGGCTGTGATGAATTGGATGGAACGCTGCATGGGTATTCAAGTGGCTTGACTCCTACTCTGAAACTGATCGTAGACTAATTTTGAAAACCCAACAAGACTAAGATTCCAAACCACTTCATCAGTCTCGAGTTGATCATAGACTAAAATGTTTTTGCTGAACCCCTAAGTTATTTTGAAGTATATTTTAGAAGAGGTCAAAAAAAGGGAGCCAAGTTTATCTGGCTGAACTGTTTCTCCGGGGTTTCTAGATAGAGACTGAACTTCTATTGTATTTCCATTATAATTACAAGACTTCACTAAGACTAGACGTTTACTTCAAAAATACCACAAAAGAAAAATTGAATTTAACGAAAGGAATGTAATATCCATCTATACATCAACCAGATCAGAAGCAGGCAAGTCAATATCCGAGTCAACTCCACGCCTCAAATCCGCAAGACCTTCACTTTCAAGACGATCATCTTCAGAGAGAATACCAATGCCGCTATCCATATGGCGACGGTTCTTGCCTCTCCCCATCTCCACGTCAACGAAGCGAGTCATGCTAACGGGGGTAATAGGCTCACTACCCATCATCGTCGTCCCGTCCGACATGAGGTCATCTGATCTGAGTTCCCAGTTTGCGACGCGCACCTTGGCCCGTCGGCGCTCGGAATTGACAGATTCTTTCATGAACGCGAATGAGCGCGCTTGTTCGGTTGCCCATTTATCGAGGAGCTCATCCCGAGCTTCCATTTCCATACGCAGTTGCTCCTTCAGACCGCTGTTGACTTGTTGCAGACGATGGACCTCTGACCTTGCACCGTCGAGGGATGTTGTGAGCTCCGAGATACGGACGTTGAGAGTACCGGTCTCTTCCTCATACTGTTGCTCCTGCTCGCTTGCTGCTTGCTCAAGTCGTTCGAGCGCTGTCTGATGCTCCTTCTCGAGAATCTCCATCTCTGTCGTGAGATCACAGGCCCGAATGCGGTTCTGCTCCACAATTTCTTCAAGTTGGCGAATACGGGCCTCATTCTCGGAGGTCGAGATTTCAATCGCAGATCGTTGATTGCGCTCAGTGTTGAGTTGCGCTCTGAGCTCAGAAATCTTTTGCCGGTATCTTTGCTTGGTAGCCGTATTCTCGTCTTCCAAACGGCTCACCATCTCTTCCAGACCCCTGACGTCTTCGTGGTACTTGTCGAGGGCGGTGTTTAATCTGTCAATCCCGATACTTTTCTCATGGTCTTCGTTCTCGAGGTCTTGCAGTCGCATTCTTGTGTGAAGCATATCGCCTGCAGAGGATGCGATCGAGTCCTCAAGGTTGCTGATTTTAACTGCGGCCGCTTCGTATCGGTGTAAGAGGTTGTCGAATTGTCCGCGAAGAGCCTTCTCACGGCCAAGTGAGCCAGTGTAGTGATCACGCTCTGCTTTCAAGTCGTTCGCGAGAGTCTTTACCCGTTGTACCAAGGCACCAAGGGTGGCTTTTCCATCTTCGAGGCTCACGTTCGCAGTCTCGCCTGGAATCGCTCGCTCTAGTTCAATACGTGCAGCTCGGAAATGGGCTTTCATATCATCGATCACTTCGTCGGTGCTAGTGCCGGTAAATCCTAGGCTGGAACATTCTTGGCTGATACCCTCTAGTGCTTGAGTAGCGTCAGAGGCACGAGAAAGCGCCGTCGTCATGATGTGGATGATATTGTCAAAGAGATCGGGAGGCGGAGATGATTGTCGAAGTGCATCACCAAAGCCAGATGCCTCAAAGGTAGAAAGGTGCATGCGACAAGCATTGAACAGCTCCCTCTTCTCATTTCTAGCAATCTCCAAGTCAGACGTGAGAGTTTTCATATCAGAATCCTCTGTCGTTTCCACAACTTGTGTTTGTGTTGAGCCATCGGCATTTGTTTGATCGAACATCACTGGAGTGTCTGATACTGGCGAGTGTGGATAACGCATGCCACGGAGATCCGGTGAATTGGACATGATGAGAGTACTATCATTGAGGGCGAATGTGTCTCCCTCGTTGTCGATCGACGGTTCCCGTAGGTCCAGGCTGTGATTGGATGCCACGGAGATTTCATCGCGAAGCCGAGTAGTTTCACGCTCGAGTTCACGAACACGAACCTGAGGCGAAATCCAGAATGTTTCGTGCGAAGGTAGCTGGTCTTCTGGAGTTTCATGTCTTTGCTTCAAAGCATTTAGCTCGTGTTGGAGAGCATCTCGCTCCTGCCGTAAACAATCAAGAGTCTTTTCGAAGGTTGCAGACACGCGCTTTTCGCGCTGAATGCTGTTGATCTCGTCACTTAGACCAAAGCGTCGTATCCTTCTCTGCGTGCGAGTGTCTAGTATTTGGCGCAGGGGTGTGAATTGCATCACTCTTTCGTTCCTTGATTCATCGAATGGTTCGATTGGGTCAAAGGCACGCTGAAAGCGCGGTGTTGGAGCCGATCTCCGCCGGTGGACACGCCGGCTAGGCGTGTCATTGGTAAAACTCGCGCAGCCAGAGTCCGACTCTGTGAACGAGGTGCGTTTCATCGCAGGTGTCAGGCCAGTCGAGTAATCCGGAGTATCAAGCAGCCTAGGACCAGGATCGGAGAATCGGACCCGCTTCCTAGCCTTCTTCGGGGTACTTGCAATAAGCTTTTGCATGTCAAGCATTGTCTCTGCAGTTACTCCATTTCTTGTCCGGTGCGAAACTGGTGAATTGTTCCTTGACTCGGAGATGGAATTGTTTCTGCGCTTGCGCGCAGACTGTCGAGTCTCCATCGTCAATGTGGAATACTCAGCAATAGCTGAGTCGGATATGTCAAGTATGTATAAATGTTTACCAAGCTGTACTTTGCCTACTAAATTGCAAATGTAGTGGTAGGACAAAGCAATTGTCGAGGACTGGGCGAATGGCAAAACAACAAAAAAGTGAAGCAGTCCGATTGGTGTTATAAAGTCGAGTGCAAGGAGGAAAGTACAATAAATACCCCGAATTGCCGAGTCGTTATAGATCACAACATAAACAAACAAGGTGGGGCTCCTGCAGGCAACAGGCCCTCCCCCTTCGCGCCTGCCTCGCGTGCCTGGGCCCTGCTTTCCTAATTGGGACATGTAAACAAGCTTCTTCTTCCCGCGATCACATGATACATTGAGGTCTCAGGCAAGAAGTCGAACCCCTTGTCAAGTATGTGCAAGTCAACGATTCAATCAATGCATTAGGAGTATTGTAAAGAGATCGTTGCTTGAAACTGGATTACTGAACAATAAAGCTCATAGTCATTTACTCGGGGTTTTACCTCCTAATCTGCTAGGTTGTC
This sequence comes from Penicillium sp. PF1803, assembly GCA_023626575.1. Classification (NCBI taxonomy): domain Eukaryota; kingdom Fungi; phylum Ascomycota; class Eurotiomycetes; order Eurotiales; family Aspergillaceae; genus Penicillium; species Penicillium sp. PF1803. The sequence continues at coordinate 35,953 of JAMAGZ010000165.1, forward strand.
TCTAATCTGGAACCACGTATCATCTTTACCCCAAATATCCTTGCTTTAAGCAAGGTCATCTGACCTTTGCATCTTGGCCCAGTACATTCTCCATCCCGTGTATTGGTCCGCCAAAGAGAGAGATACCAACCGGTCCATTTCTGAATCCTCGCTTGTCCAAGCTCGTCTTCCGTGAAAGAATCCATTCGTCGACGGTGTGGAGATGACTCCATCTTGTCCTATCTTATCAACAAAGACCCCGCCACTCTAAGAGCTCCCTCCGCCTCCTCTCTCCAACTCGGTGCATTATTGTTCCCGGCATTAGAGCCCGTCCACCGAGAGCGACTTTGTCGAGTCCGAATCTTTGTCCTCCTCCATCTACCTTCTTTTTACCCCACACGTACCGGCTGGCCATGTGTCCTCACCACCACGCCTTCCAGTGATGTCATTGCGTGACTGAAGGAGATCAAGCTGTACACGTCCGTTTTGGTCTTTCTTCTTCAACACCCTAGAAGTAGTACCGGTGCAATGGCGGGTCTAGCTGTTTCCATTGAGGTAAGTACTATCGGATCTTTAATTATGGCTGGCCGGGCTTGGAGATTCAGGTGGCCTTTGACCGAGTCCCCCGAAGACCAAAGAATGACTGATCCGTTGTGCAGCATCCGAGCGACCGCAGCCTTCAGGACCACCAGCAGCTCATCGATGAGATCCTTCATGAGAGACGATGGACGCGGAGTGCTGGAAAAAGATCCCATTTCGATAAACTTCCAGCCGAACTCATCCACCAGATTCTATCCCACCTCTCCGCACGGGACCTCGCATGCGTGTCTAGAACGTGTCGGGTATTCGCCGAACATGGCTCCAACGATCACCTTTGGGCCAGCCTCGTCAACTCACATATTCCCTTCCACATCCACGATCCGGGGCCGTTCGACTCATTTCGTCGACTATACCTTGCCCACCTACCTTACTGGTTCATCCCCCAGAATAAGATCTGGTTCTCGGATACTGAAGCCCACGGCTGTATGATCCTAGCTCGGTACGACAATCGGCGAGGCGTAATAGAGGCATATAGAGTCATGGCAGATCGGCGCACACCAAAGTTCCATATATGGGAAGCTCATCCGGATGTGATGATCCAGTCGTTTGACCCCAAGATCAGCTTGTGGTTAGATGACCCAGTTCTGCTCCTTAAAGACCATGAGCCATCGAACCCGATCGCCCCTTGTCAGACATGGAACCCTGATCGCCGCATGCCTATGGCGGCCGAGTCTCAACATGTCTTTACCTCGCTTATGCTCTGCCCCAAGGAGTTACCAGGTGACAACAACATGACATCACCGACGAGGCTTTGGCCGCCCGCGATGGTTCCTAGTTTGGAACGAATATCTCGGATTCTTTACTCGGCAGGCACGTCTTTGCCGAGTTGTGCATCAGAAGCGTCCTCAATCGGGTTCCGCATCAAGCGATGGGCCAATTTCCGGCTTCAGAGGACGCCAACTGATAACGAAGCGATATCAAATTATGCCACGATCGATCCATCACTATACGTCCCCACAAAAGAGAAGCCATACCAAGGAATTTGGGTTGGGGATTATTCTGCCCATGGGTGTGAATTTCTTCTCATCTACCAACTAATCCAACCTTCCGGCCTCAGCCCAGCCGGAGGGAACAAGGGGAATGAGCAGTGGAACACCTTGAGAGCCATCAAGCTGACAGGCGATCCAAATGTTCCCCGCGGGGAAGTTACATTTGTTGCGCAAGATATCGGGCCTGATGGCCTTGTACGTGTGGCAGATGAAGAGCCATTTGCAGGTGCCCGTATAGTACGCTGCTTTGGGCACGTAGCGGGCCTTGGTTTCCGCGACGGTAAGTCATTCGTCCTATTTCAACCACTTCGGCTCTCTGATTCACGCTCTCTCATTACAGATACTTACATCGCGTCGCAACTCATCCTTGTTTCTACCGATTACATTGCCCACTACTGGGAAGAGATTGGTCACATCTCGTATTTCCGTCGTCTGGATATCGATGAGCTCCTGCAAACCTAAGCGCAGCTCACAGGTGCATTCTCTCTGTTTCCTTTTGACTGGATTCTCCTTTCCTTTTCCTCATACACTATTAGTTTCCTCCATTAGGATAAGTCCTCTGTGGGACTACTCATCAGCTTATGAACCAATTGCCGAACTCCATGGACATAGAATCATTGTAAAATGTGATAATTCTGAAAATAGCGCCGCATTTATTCTCGGGGGACCGAAGCATGGACTAAGACTATCATCCAATTGATCGGACTTTGAACTTGACAATAGCATTGTCATGAACAATGGGCGATGTCTCGGATGAAGTCAAAGAACCAAGCCAAAGACTGATCATTCAGTGCGTAAGGCAGGACCCTGATTGATGATCGCACCGCGCTAACAATAAGATTCATTATCCTCTGATCCCAATCAAAGACACAAGTGTAGTATACTTTGCACAGAAGAGGGATGTCCCCCTCAACTTAAAAACCCGATCTACTCCGTCGAATCTAGCCATCAAATACAGTCTATTATCCAAACCTATCTGATCTTCAAGTCACACAGCAACCAAGCATCTCCTCAGTCATGGATCACACCTACACACCTCCAGAATACGACCTTCTCCTCCCACCCCTCTTCAACGAAGACCCCCGCCGAGGCGTAAAATGGTCCCCCGAACTCTGGTGGTCCGGCGAAGAACTCATGTTCCTCAAACGCTCCAACCTCTCCACTTCAGACTTCAAATCCTGGCGAGAAATCGTAACCAACAAACTCAGCGAATGGACCCAAAAATGCCGCTGGATCGAAACTAACGTCAAAGACTTCACAAGAAATCATTTCCAGGTTGAATCCGAGCAAATCATCTATTTTCTTCAAAATGCCGTTGCTGCTAAGTTATCCAGATTCCGGCCAAGTTCGAAAATCGGGTATGGGTGTTATATCAGTGCTTGTTTTAATGAGCGGCGTAAGGCTGTTGTTGAGGCTTGTTATGGGCTGGCGAGGCAGGTGGAGAAGGGGTGTGAGAGGCAGAATGTTATGGTTGAGCCTTCTGCGCAGTTTAGGGAGAATCTTTGCATGCTTTGTGTGGCTATTGGGTGTCTTTCGATTGAGGGGTTGAAAGGGGAGGGTGCGGATGAGTTTGCGGTTCGTATGAGTAAAAATGGGGTGAGGAAGGGGCTATGGATGTATCCTGCTGATCCGTATTTGGCTAAGTTTTGGTCTAACTTGAAGCCTGTTGGAACTGGTTGTGGATGTGTTCAGTGTGAGATTGAAGCGGGCCAGGAGTGCTGATCTGTGAGGATGGCCTTGGTGGTGTTTGAGGGGGGTCGCTCTTGTATAAATTGGGGGTGGTTAGTTTTGTTTTGATGTAAACTGAGGGCGAGGGAAGGGAAAGGGCGGGTATCAGAAAGAATCATAAACCTACTGGATATCTTCTACGGGGTGTTTAAAGGCGCAGTAAAGGAATTGACGAACGACTTGGATGCCTTCATCATGAGTCAGGTGGACGGTTGGATGGTTATGGCGCGCCTTGCGGTGTCGGTACTACAAACGGGTCAGTTTCATACATCTATGTACTTCGTACAGTTCGTCATCCCCGTCAATTGTGGACCCACATGATTGATTAGAGTATGAAGGACGGTAAGAGCCAAGGCCGCGCCTATCGCGACCATATGCAATGGCATGAATGCGCCATTCACCCACTGAGGTTATGAAAGGGAGGAAAGCATAGAGATGAGAAAGTCGATCAGGTTTCTCGGCTTGTAGAATGTCAACAGGAAAAGGCTCAATGAATGATCGCCTATGGCTTCTTCTAATCATAGGAACATGACATGACTCTATTACCGTACGCATTTCAAGTCTTGTATACATCTGAGAACCCCCTGATCAACGGAAACCTCCACATCAAAGTACTAACAGTTTATACTTTCTCTTTGAGCTAGCCCCTGTCAGGTATGAGGTACATGCATCAGTCAAAATAGTTCATTGATAAAGTAATGGCCTCAGGTAAGAGAGCATGAGATTTGTGTCAGGGTGCAATCGAATAGATACAGAGGGTCAAGAGGTATCGCACAGAACGAGAAGAGCCAAAAGACGCCGTAACTCTGAAGATGAGGCCGGAAAAGAGGAGAAATCCAGCAGCGATGGAGAGAGGAGTAGATCGTCACACGTCAATCCAGCCATGATGTGTGCTTCGCATGTCACACCACCTCAGTTGAATGTTCAAGTCGGAAAAGCATGGGGATGAAATCGTAAATCGCCCAGTTGCCCCCCGTCTTTGAAAAACAGAAAGCAGATCGATCATCGCCGACGCTCGAACCAGCTTGAAGAGCCCATGACGGCCACGGACTGATCCATCACCCACTCGCCGACGCCAAGGTAGTTATCGATCCAGCGCTTCACTTCCTTGTTCTCGGAGATCTGTTCGGATTTGAGACTGGGGCTGGAAACAACCCACACGCACGAGACCCGGGTCATGGGGTGTGCGTGAGGGTTAACCGAGTTAGCTGGAGTGTCTTTTTGTATGGGGTTTTTGTAAAAGCTTCTCAGGCTCGAGGAGGGGGCTGGGAGAGGGTTCCAAGGGAAGTGGTATTTACGTGAGGCCTGTGGATCGCTTGACACCAGCCAGGAAGGCAGAGACTATTGAAGAGATTGTTTGTTAGCTTTCTGTATATAATCTTCCAGGTATGAAGGAGGGGATAGCTTACGGAGCACCGCATCGAATGCATAGTGAGTGAGACGCCCGAACTGCGCCGCGAAAAAAGGTTAGTCAAGCTGTCATACTTCCCCGATGGCTCAAGTCCAAGCAACGGAGGCTTCCTACCATGGTGGAGAGGGTTATCAAGGTGAAGAGCATATAAAAGTCGGACTTAATGAGAGAGACAGCTGCAGATGACCCACGGCAGAAGACGGGGAAATGGATCACGTGGATTGCTTTTCACATGACAACGGACAGAGCAGCCACCGGATGTGGCTGGGGTGATGAGGTAAGTGGAACGGAGCTCTATGATTACCTAATCTAGAGGCTGGAAGCTGGACTTTCCCCAAACCAGTCACGGGTTATCGATAAGGCTGAATCGTCCACCGAAAGTCCGTTTTGGCGTTTTTTCCACACTTTTTTGTTGGCTTGTCGGCCCAGCCCTGAGGCCCCTGACTCCCTGCTATTTGTCACAACTTCTCGATAAAAGGGATCCAATGTACGGCGCGTAGACCAGCACGGGCCCCTCCGCTGCGAAGGCGTTTGGTATCAATTTTTGTTTTTCTATTATTCTGCCCTTCAGAGCGGATGCCGCCGGTGCCGATTGGCTTGGCTTGGTTGGGGATCAGTCTCGGTGAGGGGCAGAGGGGCAGAGTGGGAGGGACAGTTCTCAGTGGAAAGATCAATTGTACTACTGGATCAACAAGAAGATATACATTTTTAGAGTATTTGGAGTGAAGCAAATTTTTTCTAGTAGATGATTCTTCTATTATGAATTGCAAAGTGTAAATTGTTAATAAACTGTAAATGGCAGGCCAAGCCACCGAAAAGCAGAGCTGGAGCAATGTAGGAGCAGTGTACACCGGCGAGTAACCTGGGGCAAGACCCGTCCTAGTGTGCCTGAGAGAGAAAAAGCAGAGCGGAGATACAAGAAGCATCGGCGACCAACATTTTCCCTTCCCGCCCCTCACCCTCCATCCTACTTCCGTTTTCTTCTCCCCTCCCTCTTCTCCATCTCATCCTTCTCAATTGAATTCTCCCCTCCCCTCCTCTACCCACTTCCTCCATTAGCTTTGTCTAGCACATTCACAATGGCGGCCACTACCTCCCTCGACCACCTGTCCAACCGGATGAAGCTGGAGTGGCACTCCAAGCTCAACACCGAGATGGTCCCCGCGAAGAACTTCCGCCGCACCTCCATCATCGGTACCATTGGTATGTCATGTCCCACGACTGCCAGAAGTTTCTTGACTTCATCGCCCGTCTCTTCGGGGAAATGGTGCATGGCCGTTCGATGAATGAGGGGCAGAAAGTTGCTAACGGTCAATTGCTCTCTAGGTCCTAAGACCAACTCCGTTGAGAAGATCAACGCTCTCCGCACTTGTACGGACTGCAATCTCATAGATTATCCTCAGAGAAGATAGACTAACTGGATTGTAGCTGGTCTTAACGTTGTTCGCATGAACTTCTCTCACGGCTCATATGAGGTAAGAGCCTCATGGTTCCGACTTGTGGTCAAGACGTGCCGACGATGCTAACATCAATCAGTACCACCAATCTGTCATTGACAACGCCCGCAAAGCTGCTGAGGTCCAGACTGGCCGTCCCCTAGCCATTGCCCTTGACACCAAGGGCCCCGAGATCCGTACCGGTAACACCGTCGATGACAAGGATTTCCCCATCTCCGCTGGTACTGAGCTCAACATCACCACCGACGAGGCCTATGCCACCGCCAGTGATGACAAGAACATGTAAGAATTCCCATCTGCCTGATGACTCGGACGGATTGATCGGCCGACCGTGGGATGAAATTGGTGTCGCAGAAACTGACTTTGCGGGATTGCAGGTACCTTGACTACAAGAACATCACCCAGGTGATCTCCCCCGGCAAGCTCATCTATGTCGATGATGGTATTCTGTCATTTGAGGTGATCGAGGTGGTGGATGACAAGACCCTGCGCGTCAAGTGCCTGAACAACGGCAACATCTCTTCCCGCAAGGGTGTCAACCTGCCCGGTACCGACGTAGACCTCCCCCCTCTGTCGGAGAAGGACATCAGCGACCTGAAGTTCGGTGTCAAGAACAAGGTCGACATGATCTTCGCCTCGTTCATCCGCCGTGGTAGCGATATCGACAAGATCCGTGAGGTCCTCGGCGAGGAAGGCAAGGAGATCCAGATCATTGCCAAGGTCGAGAACCAGCAGGGTGTCAACAACTTTGACGAGATCCTCGAGGCCACCGATGGTGTCATGGTTGCCCGTGGTGACCTTGGTATCGAGATCCCCGCTCCCAAGGTGTTCATTGCCCAGAAGATGATGATCGCTAAGTGCAACATCAAGGGTAAGCCCGTTATCTGTGCCACTCAGATGCTGGAGTCCATGACGTACAACCCTCGCCCGACCCGTGCTGAGGTGTCTGACGTTGCCAACGCCGTTCTGGACGGTGCCGACTGTGTCATGCTGTCGGGTGAGACCGCCAAGGGTAACTACCCTTGCGAGGCCGTCAAGATGATGCACGAGACCTGCCTGTTGGCCGAGGTCACTATCCCCCACTTCCAGATCTTCGATGAGCTCCGTAACCTGGCTCCTCGCCCCACCGAGACTTCCGAGTCCATTGCCATGGCTGCCGTCAGCGCCAGTCTGGAGCTGAACGCTGGTGCCATTGTCGTCCTGACCACCAGCGGCAAGACTGCCCGCCTCCTCTCCAAGTACCGCCCCGTCTGCCCCATCCTGATGGTCACTCGCAACGCCACCGCTTCCCGGGTAAGTTCTGTAGCTCCAGTGTCGCAAGTCTGTTCCAAGCTAACGAAAGCTCTTCTCAGTACTCCCATCTGTACCGTGGTGTCTGGCCCTTCTACTTCCCCGAGAACAAGCCCGACTTCAACGTCAAGATCTGGCAGGAGGATGTCGACCGCCGCCTCAAGTGGGGTATCAACCACGGTCTCAAGCTCGGCATCATCAACAAGGGCGACCCCATCGTCTGTGTTCAGGGATGGCGTGGCGGTATGGGCCACACCAACACCGTCCGTGTGGTTCCTGCCGAGGAGAACCTCGGTCTGGCCATGGAGTAGATCTTCGACGGTGCCATATGATGAAGGCCACGAATCTATTGCTCCAATCTTTGTTTTAGTCCTTTCTCTTTTTTGGTTTATCGCTGGTGCAAGGGGTCGGATACATACCTATTTTTTTCCCCCTTATTTTGTCAATCTGCAAAAAGATTTCCTACCATTATTTCCAGCCTAAGCTCGTTTGTGCTCCATGGTCTGGACCATTGCTGTTTCTTGCGAAGAGGTGATTGCATTTTTGATGTACATGAGAATGAATCTAATGCCTCCAGGTCAACTGCAGTGTTCGAGTAAGCCTAGACGTTCCCTGAGAGGAATGACCATAATCAGACTTGGGGATGTACTGTCAGAGTCCCTGGTTCGTGAGTGGGTTAGTTACTTGTCCGTCCTGTTTAAAGCGACGGGAAGTTCTGCGCGCATTCCTGCACGTCTTTAGTTCAGGTATCCTCTCACTGGCAGAGTCAAGCGCATCACGCGAGCAATAAGCCTGCTTCTCAACCACGAGGCAAAACAAAAGAGGGAGAAAGAAAAAAGAAAAAAAAAAAGAACAGCTGACGGTCAACCGAAAAGGCCTTCCCTCAATGCGGGGGACACGAAAACGCGCTGCCCGACTCCGAGGCCGAGGCATGTGTCCCGTCCTGCAGGCTGCCAGGCACCCGCAAGTAGTATGTACTGTCCTTGTACTCTCGCCCATAGTCGCAATAACCCTCTTCATTGAAGAGTCATGCAGCATGACAGGGTAAACGAGTTGATCAATTGAACGAAAGAATCAAGAGGCAAAATAAAAATTGAAATCACAAGTTCATTCTGGTCCGATAGCAGAAGATAATTCCCGAGTGCGGCCCCGTTTGTTCCCGACTTTCGCCGAAAGATACACGGGAGAACTTGACGGAACAACAAGAAGCCCGTATGACTAAGAATGTCGTCTAGTTAGTTAACTAACGTGCGCGGCGCGGCCGGGTGCGCGGGACGGCTGGGATTTACGTTAGTTAACTACTCCGTAGTTAACTAGTTAACGTAACGTAGTTCCCGCCCGTGTGAAACACCCCACCAGAAATCGCGCATTCCTACCTACTTACCTACTTTAACCATCTACCATGCCACCAAAACGCGCTGAATCCTGGCAAAAAGCGACCGAGCA
>JAMAGZ010000166.1:0-44491 GCA_023626575.1 Penicillium sp. PF1803
GTCAAAACACGATTAAAAACACACCCGGCTTTTTTTTTTTCTCTTTTCCCCCCCCCCCCCCCCCCCCTAATGTAATACCATCTTGTGCTGTCCTGTTATTCTCTTGTTTCTTCGTGGGTTTTATATTGGCCGAAGCCTCGTTCGGGGATGAGATTTCAGAATGAGGATAGGATAGGATAGGATATGGTCATTGGACCAGGGTAATTCAATTAGGTGTTAATGGAATCGTGCTCCTCCTTCACACCCTTCTATCTCTTTTACTAAACCATACCCATAACCATATCCCACCAACTGCCTCACCTCCCCCCTATCTATACCTATCCCTTCCTCGCCATAACCCAATGAAAATCAACCTTCTTAACCCCCCCATCCTCCTCCCCCTCCTCATCCTGCACAACCTCATCAACCACAATCTCAAAGCCAACATCCTTCAAAACCCCCCTCGTCCCCTCAACCCCCCACCCACTCCAATGCACAACCTCCCCACCACCCAACCAAGCCACATCACTCGCAATTTCAAACTCCCCCGCCGCAAAATTAGCCAACAACCACCCGCCGGGCTTCAACCAGCCATAAATCCGATTTAACATGGTAACTTGTTCGTTCCGCGGAAGATGGAAAATCGAATACATCGCCAGCACGGCGTCGAAGGATTCTTTTTCGAAAGTGAGTTCCATCATGTCGCCCTGGATAAGCGTGACGGTGGGTGGGAGGTGGGTTTTTGCGAGACTGATTTGCGTGGAGGAGATGTCGTTTGCGGTTATGGTTGTGTTTGGGAGGGTGGAGAGGTGTTGGGTCACTGGGACGCCGGCGCCGCAGCCTAATTCTAGGATGGAGAGTTTCGGGGGTGAAGTCGAAGTGGACGTTGGATTGAGGTTTTTCAGGAGGGTTTCCACGTAGCCCAGGCGGACTTTGTGGGTGGATTGAGTCCAGGTTAGGTATTTGGGGGCGATGGCATCGTAGGCCTTTTTGATGTCGGCTTTGATTTGGGTGGATTCGGTCATTTTGATAGTATGTAGATAGAGATAACCTTTGGTGGCTTTTGGGTTTCTGAACTTTGAAAATTGTGGAATTGATATCAAACAAACCCCGGATATGATTATTTCTGGGGTATTTATAGGGTTCTAAAGAATGTGGTTCAGTCTTACCCCACATAGTTAGTTAGGCATCCCGAGTCATCAGTCATGACTCATCGCGTAAGCCTACCTTGACTTCTTTTGGACGCCGCGTTTATGACTATTTTTTCTCTGAATCCAATAAGAAGTGAGATGAGAGTATCTATAGGGGTGATGGGAGTTAAGTGAGAAGAAAGTAAAGTGAGGCGGCTGAGGGGATCAAAATAAGGTAGGAGGGAAGAGTACAACGCCGTTCCAATGGGAATGTGTTGTCGAACCTTGTCAGACAAAGCACCAAGGTGAAAAGCCATCCGCGGAAGTAAAGACAACTTCGTGTGGATCTATTGGCCAGAGAAAGTAGTTATTCCGATTTAAACACGTAAGGGTTGCATAAGGGCGTTCTGGCTTAATGTTGTTGTTAGGGTTAGCATGACTGCCGAATTAGGTCCGGTGCCTCTACGAAGCTAATTACAGGGGTCACAAAAGCAAAAAGCCAGTCACTCCGACAAAGAACATCCAGTACGCAAGTAAGTACGCAAGGAGTTTTGTATACCAGCAGCGCACTCCATAAATGACTAGCAAGAAGGGTTCCAAATAACAAGAGCAAATAAGTAAGGGAAATTAGACCATCCGAGAACCGAGATGGTTCTTCGGCAACAACATCACGACCTAACACCATTCCCCCACCAGGGAGAAGCAGAACCACGTATCATGCATATATCCTAATCCAGAGCAATAATTGGCGTAAAAGCCCGTAAAAAGAAGAAACTCGAGAGCCCGATAGTGATAATCGGGTTAAGAGAGGAGTATATGAGGTGATAAAGAGAGTAGTGTAAAACGAGGATAGCAAAGAGAAAACCAAAGATAACCAAGCAATAATAGAGACCCACAGAGGCAAAGACCATCTCTGAGAATCGCAGAAGCCACGGTCGGACCTGAGTCTCGGGCTGTGGAGAAACGAGAAGGAGAAAGGTCGTGACATCGTCATGGGGGTTGTAAGTGTCTGTCTACCATATCTCCCACTCCTAACACCATCGTTCATCCTGTGCAGTATATATGGGATGAAAGTGGGGTCGGAATGGAAGGATAAAGCAGAATCACCCTCAAACAAACAGCAAATGGCATGGTAGAGTAAAGGTAAAAGGAACACATAACAGGTGCCTCGAGGAATCGGAGTCGATGACCGCAAGATGGGAGATGATACACAAACCCAGGCCAAACGCAACAGCAGCAAACACAAAAAAAACAAGGCAAAAGTCAAACACACAAAAGCAAGCGCCAACTTTCCATATTCAGCCTAATCATCAGTGCCGACGCCCTTCTTTTTAGGCTGAATATGTTTTTGACCCGAGCGTGTACTACTTGCTTTCGACTCGAGCGCCGTGCTATCCTGTGGTGGAGGTGGCATCCGCGAAGTCGTCGCCTCATGCTTCTCAGTAAGCAAGTTCTTCAGCCAGCGATTCTCCATCTCGAGTTGTGCGACACGAGCCTCGAGAGAGGCATTCTTCTCTGTGGTCTCGCGCACGGTACGCTCGAGGACCTGCTCGCGCTGCTTCTTCTTCATACGGAAGCGGGCGGAGGCGGCTGTGTTGCGACGACGGCGATCCTCTTCGGCCGCAACCCGCACACCTTCCTCCTGGTTCAGGGCGGCTGCGATGCGGTCCCCTGAGATGGAGGTGGAGTACTTGGTGTTGCCCATTTGGCCGTTGGGCGGAGAGATAGATGATGAGACATCCGAGGGAGTCATGGCTCCCTGGGCGTGGCCTAGGTCATCAGGCGCAAAGGGGACCGGCGGATAGATTGAGTGTGCCGAGTACGGCATGATGTGGTCGGGAATGGAGTAGTTGATTCCTTTGTCGCCGGTTGGGCCTGGGGGATGGAGTAAGCGATCAAGTTTGCGAGGCATGATGGTAGATGTATGTATGGTATGTAGTATAGTATAACAGCAGGAACAGCAGGAGGAAGAGGGAGGTAAGGGGCCTTGGGCTATATCACTGGGTAATAGGTTGATATAGCCTCAGGGGTGATGATAGGGTTGCAAGAAGAGATAATGAGGCAGGAGTGAAGAGGGACGGGAAGTAAGTCGAGCAGAATGAAGTAACTGAGCAGACAAAGTGATAGATCGCCTCCCTCCCTGGGGTTGAGGGGAGGAAATGCACGCGATCATGCTTCAAGTAGCAACCCCCAAGAATAAGAAAAGAAGGGTCCATGGGGATCGGGCAGTGACAATAAGGGCCAACAGGCAAATGGGGACTGGGCAGATGAGCACAACGGCAGGCATTATAAGCCAATGGAGAAGCATGGCGGAGTAACTGCAGTTTGGGAGCAAATTGGCTGGTTGTCCTGCAGGTTGTCACTTGCTTGCGGGATTGCGTGCTCAACGGTGATCTCATCTCATTCCGAATGCACCACGACCGATCATCCTGGCTTGGGGGGGGGCACGAGCTTTGAAACTCGAAATCGAGGTATTTCTGACTTGCAAGTCTGATTTTTCCCAAGATGAATGGGTCCAACGGATGGATGAACGGTTCTCGGAGTCCGAGAAGGGGGAACGAGAGCGGTTCCATCACGGTAGAAACGCAACAACGCATACGAGCAAATCACAATGGAATTTCAAAAATAAGAAAGCAAATCCATAAACAAGGAGGGGGTGTAATGCTCAATCACTTCATTCTGCTTGACTCGGGACTTTCATCTCAATCCTCTTCACGCGCGCAAATCCCAATCTGCGGCTGCTGGCGGCTGCCAGCAGCAGGGTTCATCGAAGGCCGTCAAGGGTACACGCCCAGACGCCAGCACACGAACCACAAGGCCTACCGATGGCGCAACAGATGCAATCTCTCGCACCAAGTCAAAGCTTGGGTTATCAAGATGGAAAAATATAGCAAAAATGAGAGAAATTGTGCACGTACCATGATATGGATATCCTCGGAGATCCAGTGACCCGCGGTCATCATCTATACTATCATAAGAACTGACCGAGAGGCCACCCATGCCTTCAGTCTGATCGTAATCCATGTTCATGTTGGCGAACGGGACCAGCCCAGTATCCGCGTCAAAGGAATAGTGGCGGGCAGCCTTGGCTGCGGGATCAGTGCGCGGCAGAAGAAAGTTGAAGTCCTCGATCTTGTCGAAGGCAGGACCGGGGGGATGAGGTGGGAATTCCTTTGGCATGATGGGGAAGAAGGAAAAGGGCGAGATTTTAGATGGGGGAGGTAGAAATAGAAAAAAAAAATAAAAAGACCCGGAACCAGCAACCAGAACTGCCTGAAGGGCTGAAGACCGTCTAGCGTTTAGGGCGGAGGAGGGGAGAATAAGATGATGTGCACAACGACCAGTGGCAATGGCCGTGAGTGATGGTATGTCCAAAGTGTGTGTGGATGGAGCTTTGACCTGGGGGGGGGGGAGAAGCAGGAGGGATGTGAAAGTGAATGAATGCTTTTCCACTGAACCCCAGACCAGATGTGAGATGGAATCCGACAATCTTCGGAAGGAGGGGGGGCCAATGGAAATAAAATAAGCAGTGAGAAAAAAAAAAAAAAAAAAAAAAGAATATATAAGAAGAGCGCGCCGAGGGAAGCTCTGAGATTGAAATGGAGCTGAGACCCGAGGATGTGGTGGTGGAAGGGTTGTCGGTGATGGTTTGTGGTGGTGGTCACTGAGACAGACCTCTTTAGCGGAGCGGTTGGCCTCGATTCAGCTTCACGCGGACTTTCACGCGGACTCCACTGACAGTCGCATAACGCACCACATAGTAACACGAATAATCAGAGTCAAGGGGCAGGAGTAGGAACACGATCCAACAAGGAACTGGAAGAGGACAAGCCACGCAGCAGATCGTTGATGATCTGATCAGATGGAGAAATGTCGTGATCGCGCCATCTGGTTGGTCCGTTTCGGCCTGCCCCAAATAGGGAGTCTTCACCGCTTTGTGGGATGGGAAGGAGAGTGAACTACTATATGTATATAGACGATCGGAAATGGACAAGATATGATAGAAAGAGTATAAAAGATAAGAAGAAATCAAAGCATAGAAGCTAGTAAAGCTCTATCCTTCAAGTTCATTCCATTCTACCCCGAACTGCGTAGCGGCTAAAATGCTTTCCCCAGATTTGTCTCGGGAGCCACCACCACCTGTCCACTCCATCAAACTTTCGGGGCTCCAGCAATGAAATAATTACAATACTGGTGGGTACCTAATCCTCCGCTCGGACTGGGTTTCTCCAACTGGCCTGGCCAGGGACTGACTTCCGGATCATCGATTTATGAGCCAACTGTTTTTCTCCTACTTCCGTCCCTCTCCACTTCGTCCGATGATGATGCGGTCTCTCTGGTGATACGAAGGCTTGGCAGCTCCATGTGACTATGCGGAAACTCTCCAGGACCGCAGGACGCCACTAACAAATAGAAAGAAAAGAAAAAAAAAGAAAAAAAAAAACGCTGCGAAAAGCTGCCCGATATCACTTTCTCCCCGATGACATCGAACCAGCGATGGAAGCTCGTTCCCCATCTCGGTTTCGAGCCTTAGACATGCTTGGCTTCGGCCGCAGAATGGACCTCTCTTCCGGTACTTTTGTCCGCAACTTCCGCGACATCCAAACGGTCCGAAATTTCCACACCAATGCATGAACGCTATAGCCCTATTCAGAACGGTGAAATGAGATCTCAACGGGATCTAGATCGGAATCTAGACACTTGAGGATCTCTTAAATCCAAATCTGAATCATGCGATTTCAAGACCTCGGCTCTCGATCATCTCGCCTCCGTCGATTCGCAATAAGCATCGCAGCATCATCAACACTCGTCCCACGCACGCGCGCCCCAACCCGTTCCTCTCCCAAAACCGTATCCTCCGCAACAACGCGATATATCCCCGCGAATCCGCCGTAAACACTCGCCCCGACTCCATCCCACTCGCCCTGCGTATCCAGTGCCTCCCCGATCCCACGCATCTCCTCCTCCCACCGGTACGCCTTGGCACTCATCGCGACGACACCGCCGCGCGCCAGCCCCGCCGTCGCCGGCGAGTACTCGTCCAGATGGGACAGGAGCTCTGGGAGAAGCGATTCGCGCTGCGCGGTCGAGAAGGAGAGGATTGATAGGGCCGTGAGGCCCTTTGTCAGCGCGGCGAACGTGGGCTTTAGCGTTGATGCGGCGCCTAAGCGTGGTGAGACGATCTTCGCGTTCAGCGCGGATCCGAGTGTCGCGAACGTTGGCGGGAGGTGGTCCACCACGGGTCCGGATAGTACCACGCTGGGTCTTTTCCATGTTGTGGGGGGTTTATCTGTGTCGGCCGTTGCAGGTACAGATACAGATATTGGTGTTGGTGCTTGTGCTTGTATTAGCGGCCCCCCAATAATCCCCCCATCAAGAAAGTGGCACCGCACGAAACGGGTTGACGTGGCGGACTCGTCCTCTACGAACAGTTCTGCCAATTCCCCCGGCTAATCGGGGCGGGGTGGCGTTGAGTTCGAGGAAGTAGAGCGGGCTACGGGATGGCTGGCCGTTGATATCGTCGATCGCGGCCCGCTGGTGTGCTGTATCGGGATTTGTGCAGGTCTCCGCAATGCTTTGGGCGGTGGCTAAGGCGTTACGTGGTGGTACGATGGATAAGATGTAGTCCGCCTGCGCGACGAGGGCTTGGTCGGAGGGAGGATCTCGATGTTGGCCGCGTGGATGCGGGAGAGGGTGTGTTCGCTAGTGTAGAGATTGTGAGAGATGTGATTGGTTTTGTAGGGTAGATGGAAGAGTGATGGGTAAGTTAAGTTACCTTCGTCCCTCGCTGGCGGTGACGACTCGGTAGTTGTGGGCTTGGAGGAGTTTGGCTATGCCTAGGCCCATATCTCCGATTGAGATGATTCCCACGGTGGTGGCACGCATGTTGGGTAAGAGGATGTATAGAAGTAGTTCTACGAAGAAGAATGGGTCTCTACATAGAAGGAAAAGATCTCGCAGAGCACGCAAAAGAAGTCTTATCGGGCTTATGCTGGCGTCATCCACATCCAGATTCCCATCAGCATTCGTGCCATCTCCATAGAGCCTATCTCAAGTGTCTGTATCACGGCGGGAACAGTGCGGGGGATCATTTGTCAGCTACGGACAGGTGCCCGAGCAGGGCGGATAAATTAAAGTGATAAACTAGGTAAACTGGGTAATTGAAGGTTATCATGGGTAATGTTAGTCTATAGTTAAGATTATCCACTACTTCAATAGCTTTGATGCTCGAGTATGTAGCAAGAGAAGCCAAATATCCCTGCCCAGGGTACTAAACTATCGTTAGTGGTGTAGCGCAGGTTTATCGCACTATTACTGCTGGTATACACGATGTGTAGTACAACATGATAGAGATATGGAACCAAAAAAGCAAAAGTTATAGAGGGCAAGCCTCCAGCCAACCGTTTCCAAGACTGTGCTAGAGGCCGTTGCCACCAAGGCTTGTTCTGAATGGATTTATTCTCCGACCGAAAAAAGGATCGTGACTGAAAAGGCTTCGTTGAGACTTAAAGAAGATTAGTATAATGCATATATCCTTGGTTTTTATCTGTCAATATATATATATATATATATATATATATGATTTATATGCGGCTGTCGCTCTCCTGCAATTATAATGCAGCCTACTCCAATCCAGATAGTGGGGATAGAGCCTGCGAAACAGCCCAAGTTGTACGCTGCGACGGTAATACCCTGTTGAGTCGATTGGGCGCTCTTCTCCGCGGTAGGGGTTGTAAGGTGTGTGAAGTACTTTGAAGGTACATGAACAATACTTGTAAACACCATGTTCAACCATACAAGGTTAAGTCCCGTTTAGGTATCTCGAGAATCCCTGTCTAAGTGCAACCACATCGTCCTTAAAACTCCGGGAAAGCAACGTGCCGGAGTGCCGAGTGCCCGACGGACCCCCCCCCCCCAAGGCTCCAGCAACTCCGCTGCCGAATCCCCAACTCCGACCTCGTGAATTCGCAAAATCACAGATACACCAAGGACGCGATCAAATTCAACTTAACCACAATTCTCACAAAGAAAGAAAGACCACGCGTTTAAGTCCGCGCTAAAAGTGCCCCCCGTTCCCGCCGATGAGCACAGCTGCCCACTCGAAGAAAAAAGTCTTGGCATGAACTGTCGCGGTTGACTCCGGGGGGAGGCAAATGCACAAACGCAATGCGGCAAACGGTTGGCATAACCCCCCGCGATGACATGAATGTTGACCATTACGACTCCATCCATGCCATGGCTAATACCTTACCGTCTGTTGGGCGGAGACGAAGCCAGAGGGTATGTGATGTGCCTGCTTTTTCTGGTGTCCCGCCGAGTCCCGCTTTCGTTTGGATGTGGGCTTGATGCTCGGATCGATGGGCCCAGATGGGCAATGTTCGATGGGTTTAACCACCCTTGCTGACTTGGTTGATAGGCTTGTGAGATGTGCTATCGGAAGAAGACGAGGTGTGAAGTCGAGGGGTCTGCTTTGATTTGTGTACAGTGTGTGCGGCGAAGGACGAATTGTGTATTTCCCGCCGTGCCGGAGCTAAGTGAGGATGACCAAAGGTATGTGTTTTGGGATATCTGGTTTTCCAATTCCTTCTCAGTTTTTATAGGCGACTTTTCCCTAGTTTAAATGGTAGAACTCGATACTAACAGGGTTTCATAGAGATGAATATGTGGCTTCCTTGAAAGATCGTCTCTCAAGGATCGAATCCTTGCTGAAGGCAGCCGGCATCTTGAATGAAGGTGACATCAGCCCAGATGAATTATCAGAGGATGACTATGATCCAATGGATGAGAAGGGGGATTTCTCCCATCAACGCCCTCAATCTTCGGGTCAAACATCGCATGTTTCCTTTACGTCTCGTGCGTCTTCTGGGGAGGTGGACTATTTCCCCAGTGTAGGTGACGTTGAGGCCGCCCCCATTTTCAGGTCTCATGAACGAGACGATTCGCGATATTTTGGTTCGTTCCTACCGGTCTCTGTTTTTTGCTACTGAGAGTCACTAACGGTCGACTTGTAGGACGCTCATGCTCATTATCACTCCTATCTCGGGGCGGAATTGAATGGATCAAGAGCAAGACAGGCGATGTCAGCTTTCTGAAAATCTTGACCACCGATTCCATCCATGATAATCCGTGGACTCAATGGCGTCCCGATGTATTTCACGACTTGTTCGCCTCCCAGGTCTATAAGCCTCTGCCACCCAGGTCGGAGGTATTCTCCCTGATCAATGACTATTTCAACACGGCGAATCGGCTGTTCCCAATTTACCATGAAGAAACCTTTATGAAGATGGTGGAGTGGCAATATACACAGCAAACCTGTGAGGATGCCGCTCGATGGGCGAGTATAAATATGGTTATTTGTCTGGCGTACGAGTTTCGATTCTCGAATAGCTTGAAGCCAGAAAAGGATCGAGATAAGGCCCGGCTGTATTTCAAGAATGCCATGTCTGTCTTTACGGAACTGGCCTTGCGTCGTACGGATCTCTTGAGTGTGCAGGCTTTGCTGAGCATGGTAAGTTGTTCCTTTTTTGAGTGTGATCGTGACAACATGCTGACATATGTGGTAGGCCTTCTTCCTGCGAGGTAACTCCGGTACTCAATCAGCATTGCCGTTCATTACGGCAGCTATGCGGTCATGTCAGCGAATGGGCCTTCACCGAGATCTCCCAAGGCCCGAGCTGAGCCCCGTCGAGCAAGAACAGAGGCGGCGAGTGTTTTGGGTGGCCTTTACTGTTGATCAGAGGTAAGCCATTCTGTATCAAGATAGGAAGCCGTGTTGCATCTAAATCTAACGACTACCCTTCAGTACATGCTTGCGTGCTGGAAACGCTCCCTCTCAACACCCCGAGGACTTCGACGTTCCTCTGCCCGAGGAACTCGAAGATGACCGTGAGTCCTCTTCTTCAACCAATATCCCCTTCTTCCGTCAACTATGCCGCATGTCGGTGATCAAAAGTCGCATTTTCTGTCAACTGTATTCCGCCAAAGCATTGCTCAAGTCACCTCACGAGATCTATCAATCGGTCCAAGAGCTAGATGCTGAACTCAGGGCGTGGAGAAAAGACTATCCTTTCGATGAAAACCCTCGGCAGAAAGTTGCTGAACCAAACTTCCTGATGGGATTTGCGGCCATTGGCCTTCATTTCGTCTATTATAATGCCCTGATCATGATTCATCGAATACCTCTCCTACTCAACTATTTGATAAATGAACGGGCGGAGCCGAAGGAGCTGAAGGCGCTCAGCAAGGCACATGCGGCCAAGTCAAGTGTCATCTGTGTGACTGCTGCGCGGGATACGCTTAGGATGGTCAACAACATGCCATGGGGAGATATTGCATGGGTGTGGTATGCAAAACGCTCATTTTACTCTCATCTCCTGTCTCCCTGGACTAGCTAACAATCATTATAGGTCCTTGTTATACTACATCTTCCTAGCCGCAGCAACAATCTTCTCACACATCATCCGGGATACCCGCCACTCCCAAATACAAGATGACCTCCAAACCCTCAATATGGCAGCAACTTTCTTCGCAACTCTATCCCACCCAGGCGACGGGCCTGCCCATTACGCCGGCTTCATGACCCGCATGAGTGCCAATCTCGAACGCATTGCCAGACTAGCAATCGAGAAAGAAGAAAAACGGGCCCGTAGTCCAGATTACCGAGACCATGAGAGTCAACAGCCCGGAGCAAAGCGGCATAACCATCGACCGTCAAGATCCCGCGCAAAGACCCGCCATCAACCCTCAATCCTCCGCACATCTACAACAACCGACTCCACGGGGTCCCACCACCACTCCACATCCACAGCTCCGCCTGCATCCACTATCTCAACCTCAACGTATCCCCACATGTCCGCGCTAGGTATCCCCGAAACCATCGAGGGCTTCCCATCCGTTAATTCAGACGGATACGTCGTCCCTCTAAGCCCAGCTTCCTTCCCATCAACAATCCCCTCGCAAATCCCCATCCCAAACACAAACTACCCGGCCGGCCTGGGCCTACACAACCTCAACGGAACAGCAAGCACAGATTTCCCAACCTGGCCCCTGGCACAAGACACCACCACCACTACCGGAGTACACACAACCGAATCCTCCCCGCTGGACAGCACCCAATCCCCGTTCTCAACCAGCAGCACCACACCAGGCAATACCATGTTCCCCGCCTCATGGCAAGTCCCTCTCACCGCAGACTGGCAATTCGGCGATAACATCTGGTCCGGACTCTTCCCCAGCGAGGCCATCGCCGCCTCCGCACAAGCAGAAAATATTCAACTCCCCATTTTATCCGCGGAATCGTTCTTGAATGTCCCCGCGGAGGCGGAGATGGATCCATACACTGCGGAGACTGGTTATACGGGTTCCGGTGCAGGCATGGGTATGGGGTATAATAATTATGTGCCGCCGAGGTCGGGGCAGGATGCAGGGATGGGACAGGATACGGCGGAGATGATTTGGCCGAATGGGTTTTTGGGACTGTTTTAGTGATGAGTTGAACTTAACGTTTGTTTATGTTCTGGGAATTCTTCTTCGTATGTACAGCGTTTCTATTTGTACATTTGCCCTGTCATCTGGGAGAGTTTTTCTGCTTTCCCACCTTCTGACGATCTTCGGACAATTGGTTGAGTCATTGGGATGATGAAGCAGGCATTTCTTCGAGGGATATCACCACTCAAGTTTTATGGAAGATGAAAGTGTTTATAAGTGGAAAATAGGCATAATCATTCAAATGGTAATCGCTCAAGCCCAAAGGTAAAATAAGACGCTCCATAATCACAGTAGACTCCATTGGTAAAACCCATATCCCCAAAACCGTCCCAATCCCATCCCATCCAGCCAGCCCTTAAAAAATACCGGTATATCATAAACCCTCCATTAAAACACCGATCCAGTAAGCGCCTGCACAACCTTGCACCAGACCCCATTTCCAAGCATCTGTCCCTCATCCCGGACCATCCCCTTACCCAGGATATTCTGCATCTCCTTGCCCGACAGACCCGACTTGTTGCCAGCGCCGAAGCCGTAAACTTTCGTGGCGATGACATCAATGTCAAAGTCAAGGGACCCGATTTGTCCCATGCCCTTGACCTCAGTATCGATACGCGTGCGAACGGTAAAGTCCACGTCGATACGCTTTGCGCCGTTGTTCTGCGCCGCGGCACCTTTACGGCCGGGCGTGGACGATGCGGCTGCATTGCCGAGGATAGTGCAGCGAGCACGCAGGGAGAGCGAAGCGTCACTGGTTTTTGAAAGAGTCAGGCGGGTAAGGCCGCAGAACTCGAGCATGCGAGCCTCGTTTTCGAGGCCGGTTGTGCGGTCCCATGCGCTTGAGATGAAGCGTAGAAGCTGCTTAGGGGCAATCTTGGACTGCTGAATCGATGCGAGATGATGCTGCAATGATTGCAAGACTAGAGACGCTATGAGAGAAATCGATTTGCCCTTGATAGAAGTCAACTCCAGGGGAAGGTTGGTCTTATCAGTGGCTGAGTTCTTCGAAGAGAATGCACCAGGGTGGAACTTGATTTGCAGCTGATCACGGTATGTCATGGTCAACATCGGACTGGCGGATGACTCCGCTGAAGTCGATGCTGACTTAATTGACCAACCGGTCTGGTGCTCGATTTTCTGGACAGAAGACTTGAGCTCACGAATATCTCGAGCGCTCCATCCGCGACACTCTTCCTTGACACGCTCCGCCTCTTGGATCTGTGCGAGGAACTCATCCCGCAGCTCACTTCCAGCTTCAATGACGTTGGTCTTCTCCTGCACCTCCGCTTGAAGTTGCCCAAGTTCTCGTTTCCTAGCTTCGATCTCGTCTTCGATGCTGAAAAGCTTTTCACGTGCACCACGCAGCTCGTCCTGGTCACAGCTCTCCATCTCTTCGACTAGTTGCTGCAAGTTGGTTGCCTCTTGCTCAAGAGAGGCATGCTTCTCTACCAAGGGAGGCACGGTGCTGCCCAGGAGCTCCTCGCGTTGAGATAGCAGCTCATCATCTGCCTTCATATCTGCCACATGCCGGTGGAGACCTTCCTTCAGACCCTCGAGAAGCTTCATGCGCCATTCATACCATGTGGCTTTGCTGAGCAGACGCGCATGGGTCTTCGCGTTTCGGAACTGATTGTCCATGATCACCCGAATTTCCGGCGGAGCTGTCACATATTCGCGGAAGAGAGGAGGATTGTCCTCATATGTTTCAGCTTCAATGGACCGAATCACTTGGCGACCTTCAGAGATGTATGACTTTAGTTCACGGCAAGACTGAAGTATGAGTCAGCAACGCAGTTCCATGATCAAAGGTCAGTCTAAGTTCCACTTACGTGTTGGTACAACTCTAGCATGGGTACCGTGCAGAAGCCAGCGGCCACGCAGTCGTCAAACGTGATGACGCCTTGCTTGGCGATATGCTCCGAAGAGGCTCGACTCAGCCTCTTGGAAGCACTGCCAGCTGCGGTGGTATGGCGCCTCTTTGTTGTAGTGAGCTCCATGAAGTGAATATTGGTCATCTTAAGGAAATCCTGAAGTTGGATAGGCTCAACATCCTCAGCTTCATCCTCGACAGTAGCCACCGCCTCTTCCTCCTCCGGCTGCTGAGGATCAGAAGCAAGATGCAGAGCATCAAGACTCTTCTTCAAGGGCGTTGTGCCGTTGGTGGAAACGGTCGTACGCTCTTGCGTAGGAGTGGTGCTACCCTTCAGTGGAGAGGAGCTGCGAGCTCTATGCATCGGGGATCGGCGGCTGGTGCTATCATGGCTTGGAGCTGGTAGCCGAACACCCTTGACCGGACTCACAGTATGACCACGCAGTCTCTTTGGCGAGTTCTCTGCCTCTTCATCGTCCAAGTCGAGTTCAGCAGGACGCTTGCCTAGAATACCACGAGCAGCACCGACATGTAGACTCTTGCGACTACCGATCTTGCCCTTCTTGGGACTCATGCGTGAGATCAGATCCTTCAAGCTCGAGGTTGGATCCCGATTCGTAGGGTTGAGTGAAGGAATATGACCATCTTCTCGAAGCTCCTCCTCCTCGCGCTCTCGCTCTTCCTCAGCCTGCAACTTCAATGGGTCTTCAAACCGTACGCCACCAACACGGGGCCGCTCTTGAGGAACGAATTGTGGTGTGTTTTCACCCAATGTGAGTCGTTTATCCAGGAGAGCCGCAACGCGAGGCGATCCAAGGCCTTCCTTGTCAATTCCCACGCCAGAAGAGCGACGTCCCTCGCGAGGTTGGAGAACAATCCGAGGTGTTGACTGACCAGTGGAAAGATCCTGCTCAAAGATGCTCAGACGAGCCGATTTTTGCTTCTCGGTCGACTGCTTAATCTCGGGTTTGAAAAGCTTCTTAGGGGACGCACTGCGGAAGGTGACATTGGCAGATGGAGGAGTTTTGCTTGGCGTTGTAGGTCGGGGTTGAGGCGTCAGCTGTTTCGGAGGCGTAGTCGGCCTCATCAATGGAGATTGCGATTGCGGTTGAGGGTCCAATCCTGGAGTTCTTGATGCTCCTAGCACCGAGCTACGTCGTGATAAGCGTCTAGGCGGAACACTCGTCAGGCTGGGGCTGCCATTCTCCGAGGCAACAGTAGCGACATGTAATGCAAGAGGCGATTTTGCAGGAGGTTTCTGTGGAGACTGTTGGACACTGTCTTGGAAGGGCGAGCTTGCCAGCTGGCCGGACTCTGTTTCAAGCTCCATGATCCTCTTGGCCTGAGCTTTATCCGGGGTCTCCAATCCTGATGGCAAGATACCACCAACAGCACTAGTCATGTCCATTTCCATGCCTTCATCGGAGTTATCATCATCCTCGACAGACATGCGGTCCGACTTGGGGGTGTAGGAGCCTGGTTGTTCCGTGCTGATGTCCGCAGCTTGTTGAGGTAATTGAACCTTATTCAACACACCACCGACGACTGATGTGAACTCCATAGTCATCTCTTCATCTTCATTTTCTTCATCAAATGGCTTAGCAGGAGATTCTGCGGCGGCAATACCACCGACCATACCAGTCATCTCCATGGTCTGATCGCCATAGTTGGTTTCTTGGCCGAGGGACTTGCGACTGACAGCGCTCTGGCGGCGTCCAGTTGCTCTACCCAAGATCCCTCCAACGACATTAGTCACATCCATACTCAGCTCCTCGTCCTCATCCATCTCATCCGAGGCCGGGAAGTCCGACGCCGATGTGCCCTTGGCGGGCTCGACATTCTCTTGATCATGTCGAGCACTAAGGTCATCCCAGTCGAAGCTTTGTCTCTCGCCCTTCTTGATCCAAGGCTGAAATGCGCCGGTGATTTCTTGGTCCGCTATTTCCATTGAAACATCACCAGTATCGTCAATTGCTTGGGTTCCAGCTTCCTTTGCGGCCTGGCGGAGTGCGTCATTGAGTCTAGCGCTAGAGCTGGAGCTGGAGGAAACATCGGACTGCACGGTAGCAGAAGAACGGGCTGTCAGATCATCCATGCTCATGGCAGTGCTCTCGGCATCAAATCCGTCCTCAGATCCTGAGGAGTTTCCATCCTCTTCCTCCACACTGTGAACGCCAGTATCTTCGCTCACAGCTGAGCTTCCACTGAAGGGGCTGGAAGAAAGGTCTGCATGGCTGTCATCTGTGCCTTCTGATACCGAGCGATCCCTCATTTGCTGCAAGTCTTGCTCGCGAACGGGGGAGAACCCAAAGTCCGACTCGGCGTCATCCGGTGACGAAGGGGCCTCCTTGGCCGGGGTGGGTGCGAGTTGTTGGTCATGTTGGTTCGTAAGTGATGAAGCCCGTCGAGTAGAGTTCGACGCAGATGACGAGGTTGCATCATCGGGTATCTCGACAACGTTCCAAGTGTGCAATGTCGCTTCGGGGGCGAAGGAGACACGACGATTTGCTGTAGGCATAGAAAGTCAGCAACTAGCAATGCGTATTTGTTCCCATGGAGCGCTTACCCATGGACTTTCGCCGGGCTTCTCGCTTTTCCAGAATCGTTTGACGTTCCCGCTCCCGGCGCTCTTTCTCGTCACGTTCTTTGGTTGCGGCCATCTCGTCGCGAATGGCAGATGTCGCATTGAAGGTGTCAAATGGGTTATCTATGTTCCCGTCTCCTAGATGAGCGGGCTGGGGTGGTGTTGCAAAGTCGATCAGAAGCCCCTCCTTTCCTTGATCATTGCCGACGGCATTGGCCTTCTGAGTTGATGCGTCGCGAGCCGGGGTGCGCCGGCGTGTCTCTTCGAATGATGGGATGTTTCGCACTGGGGACACGGGGACTGTAGGTTTGAGAATTGATTTGAGAGGAAATGAAGCGGTCGACTGCAGAGGATGCCATATTAGCTTGGTCTGTCTTCTATGCGCGCGGGGAACTTTCGACGACACCCACCTTGCGACGATTTCCATTAGAATGCTGTAGCGCATCGAGTCCTCCAGGTCCTAAGCTCTTGCTTCGGGACTTCTTATCCTTGGCAGAAGGCCTGGTGTTGGACCCAGACGGTGCCATTGCTCCAATGTCCGTGGTCGCATTCTCCTTATCCAATCCAGACGTCATCTTAGATCGCGGGACGTGGGCAAGAGAGCGGCGCGAACGCGGTCGCGTGGCCGCAGAGTCTGGTCGTGTAGACATTCTGGCGGCATCAACAAGATATCACAATCAGCCGAGCATGATATATTCACAGAATAGGGGTGGGTTGAAAATCAATGCCGGTCGCATTCTCTTGATCATACCTCATGCAGATCTACACGTCCCCCCGGGTCCTCGGCGCGTTGAAAGTATCACGTGACAACTCAAAACGTAAACAAATGGCAAGCCCTAACCCGCACCCGCACTAGTCCCAAAACAGACTAGCGGTCACACACACAAGAATCCACGCCTTTAGCGAATCTTTCTCATCCTCGACGTTCCTTATCCCGAGACCCGACACGCCAACTTTCCATCCAGCTCGACAACGCTTCCCCGTCGACACACACCGCAACCATGGCGACCGAGTTGACCGTCCAGTCCGAGCGCGCTTTCCAGAAGCAGCCTCACATCTTCCAGAACTCGAAATCTCAGGCCAAGTCCAAGAAGGCTGGTCAGACCCGCCGCTGGTACAAGGATGTCGGTCTCGGTTTCCGTACCCCCAAGACCGCCATTGAGGGCACCTACATCGGTATGAACGACCTGCGATACGAAAATTTTGGCAACATGACAAGATCTACGACATTTGTGATATTTTCAATGAGGGTGGAGATTGGAACAGCAAGCGGCCAGGGCAACGTTCTGGGTCTGTGAAATACGATGTGAATGGCATCGGGCATCTGCGATAAACTCGTGGAGGCAGATCTTTTCAGTCCTTTTCAGTCGCTTGCGAAGGCCGCATTCTCCA
This sequence comes from Penicillium sp. PF1803, assembly GCA_023626575.1. NCBI lineage: Eukaryota > Fungi > Ascomycota > Eurotiomycetes > Eurotiales > Aspergillaceae > Penicillium > Penicillium sp. PF1803. Next base: position 17,444 of record JAMAGZ010000166.1, read on the forward strand.
CCCTCGAGAAAACGATCCGCGATATTGAAGATCTTGCTCGAATCGCCATATCCCTGTGAAAACATCAACCCACTAACAGACTGAACTCTACAGACAAGAAGTGCCCCTTCACCGGTCTCGTCTCCATCCGTGGCCGTATCCTGACCGGCCGTGTTGTGTCCACCAAGATGCACCGCACCATCGTCATCCGCCGTGAATACCTCCACTACGTCCCCAAGTACAACCGTTACGAGAAGCGCCACAAGAACCTGGCTGCTCACGTCTCCCCCGCTTTCCGTGTTGAGGAGGGTGACTGGGTCACCGTCGGCCAGTGCCGTCCTCTCTCCAAGACCGTACGTTTTCAATCTCGAAAAATCTTGACTTCATACGCCGAAAAAGATCATGCCAACTATGACGCTGGAGGTTACTGGCTGGTCATTCTCGACTTCTGTCTCAACCTTTGGCTGCACTCGTTTCCCACCTCATATTGCTCTATCAATACATTTCCCTGTGATCCCTGACTAACTCAAATTTCTTCTACAGGTCCGCTTCAACGTCCTGCGTGTCCTGCCCCGCACTGGCAAGGCCGTCAAGTCTTTCAGCAAGTTCTAAGCGTTGAATTGATCTGGGTGCTCGGAATGGACTACGGCGAAGGAAGCGGTTTGAATTGGATATAAAGGAATTTCTTGGACGGGGGTCGGGATAGTTTACGAGTTTCCATGTCCCAGATACCTTGCTGAAGAATGTGTATCCACACAAAAAGCAAAAATATTTCATCGATCCTCCTGCTATGGAAACCGTACACCCGCCCTGATTGAGGGCTATCTCCAAAATCACCGGGAGGAAAGTGTTCCCAGTGCCGCATGCGGGGTTTTCTGCTCTCTTAATCTGTTGTCATTGATACGATAGGAGGAATCGACATTTCCAGTTCTGCATATTTCTGTGGTCTATGGATTTTTCGTGTTGTTTGACTTGGGGTTTCTATTTGCTCGTAGATTACAGTAGAGGAAAGAGCAGAAGAACTCTTCCTGGTATCGATGCTCATCCCTGGCTTCTCTCGCGGTTCATCTCAAGGAAGCGTGTGAATGCGGCGATGGCCATGCAGTGGGCTAGCTATGGATCTGAAGATGTCGGATTTCCTGGCCTTACGGAGACTCGTTGGATAAAGTTCTATATAAGGCAATGTTATCCAGATCCATGTCCGTCCAACGGACATAGATGGATCTAACCTTGGAAGTAACATGTTGGAACTGGACCCCGGGGCTCCCTAGGCTCTCGTCCATAAGGTTGGGTCCTACTAACCTCAGCCATTTGTATCCCGCGGGCAAGCTAAGCAATGAACCGATGATCATGTGCAAAAGCATATAACTAGACATGACACGTACAAAGAACTCCCAGATATTCAACCTCTAGGTGGAAGATGCTTGGCTTCCGTTTGCCCTCTCTGGGATTTCTATGTACATTGAGTTGAGGCTTGGATCAGGTCCGACCCCGTCACTATGATACTGGGGCCTGCCATTCTATATGAGGTCTGTATCGCAACGCTTTCTAGGTATATACTACTGCCCAGGTGTATATGGTCTCTCAGAGTCGTATTAATTCACGTCCTTTCTGAAGTCCAAACCGCAAGGTTCAACCGAATCGCCCCCATGACCTTGATGGGCATGTTCGATATATATTCCAGTCTGCCATGTCGATAAAAATACACCAACAATTGTGATAGGGGAATTTCAGAGACCCAAGACTCAAACAAAAAGAGAGCAGTGAATAATACTAGATGGAATTACAGCTATATCTTTGGATATATTCATTCCCTGGTCCATCTCCGGCAATGTTTCAATGCCATGCACATCCAGCCGATCCTCGTGCTGGGGAACGGCGCTATACCCGATTGGGGGGGGCTACGAGCCCGACGCCTAAGCTCCGCCCACCAGCCTTAGTTGTCCCTTGGGATCACGACCTCTCGACCCTATCCTTAATCCTGCATACTTATCGTCGTGCTCGTGGGCTTGTCCTGACTGCCAATTGACAACCCGGTCAATCCGATTGCCCCTATCCTCTCTTCCCGAAAAGCGCCGTCGTCTCCCCCTCCCAGGCTTCCGTCATGGCCCAATGAGCCAACCCGTGCGCGATACCAGTGATGATTGAGATTCTATACGCAAATCACAATCACAACGACATCTGAAGCGGGCTCTTCAGTCTCTTTCCCGACAGTTGTCACCTCAGACTCTTGTTCTCCTAAACCCAATCGACCCTGACAGGAGCATACCCCAACAACCTGCAGTTCCGACGGCGACGGCAATGACCAACTTCGAGAAGTCGGTAAAGGGGGCTACCAAGCTCAAGGTAAGTGCTTGGTTTTATTCAATGGATTTGATCTGCTCAAGTAGTAACACATTTTTGCGCACAGCTTGCGGCCCCTAAATCTAAATACGTCGAAACAATCTTGGTGGCGACTCATACCGGCGAGGCAGGTGTCGCAGAGATCTTCCGGACACTCCAGCATAGGCTCCGAGACTCAGCATGGACAATCGTTTTTAAGGCGCTTATCATCGTTCATCTTATGATCCGGGAGGGCCAGCAAGACGCAGCGCTGTCTTATCTTTCTGACAACCCCAAGAAGATCGCGCCCAGCAACTTCTCTGAAGGTGAATCATTACCACAGACGCTGCGCGGATATTTCGTACTGATAGTATGAGTAGCGCAGTCACAGGGACACAACATCCGACGATATGCCGAGTACCTTATGACGCGCGCCAAAGCATTCGAGACTACCAAGACCGACTACGTGCGGAGCGGACCCGGGCGCCTGAAGCGATTGAGCGTGGATAAAGGTCTTCTAAGAGAAACAGAAGTGGTACAGAAGCAGATTCATGCGTTGTTGCGATGTGATGTATGTCAACTTCCAAAGCTGGATTGCGGCGCCGCCACTGACAGACCCCACAGTTATTGACAGACGAACCCGAGAACGAGATCAGTTTGACTGCGTTCCGCCTCCTCACACTCGACCTGTTGACGCTGTACTCTGTTATGAACGAGGGAACTATCAATGTCTTGGGTAAATTCACCTACTCCTGACCCCAGGCGCTGCATCATCTTCTAACAGTATCCGGGAACAGAGCATTACTTTGAAATGTCAAGGCCGGATAGTGAACGTGCCTTGGCAATCTACAAGACATTTACAAAACAGACGGAGGAAGTGGTGCAGTTCTTGGGAGTTGCTCGGCACTTCCAATCCGCCACCCGGCTGGAGATCCCGAAACTCAAGCATGCTTCTACCGACTTGGCGCGCCTCCTTGAAGATGACTTGAACGATCCGGACTTTGACCTTCGCCGGCGAGAGTACCTGGCTGGTAAAGGAATCAAGAAGGGTGCGCCAACCTCCGGTGCCGAATCCGCCTTCGCAGAGCCCTCCTCCAGCAACCAATCCAAGCCCATGCCAAACCCACCCAAGCAGGCCGAAGCGCCGAAGCAAGCCCCAACGGATCTGATTGATTTCTTTGACTCCATTGAACAGAATCAACAACCAATGGCCCAGCCCGCTGGAGTGGCCTATCAACAAACGGGCTTCCAGCAGCAGCAACAGCAGCCACAGCAGCCACAGCAGGCTTTCTACCCTCAGCACACTGGTTTCCCTCAGCAGTCTCAGGCCACTGGGTACGGGCAGCAGAATGCTTATGGCCAAGGATTCCCTCAGCAAAACACTGGCAATCCCTTCGGCCAGCAGCAAATACAGCTGCAGGCGCAGCCAATCCAATCGATGCCCACCGGGGCAGGATTCGGTGGATATACGGCGCAGCCACAGTCCTACGGATATCAAACACAACTGGCTCCCATTCCGCAGAACGCGGTTCCTTCATTCCCTCAACAGCCTCAGCAGCTACAACAGCCACAGGCCTTACAGCCCCAGCACACTGGCACCAATCCATTCCGGCAATCAATGCTATTGAATAACCCCACGGGTGGTGCACCACCTGCACCTGCCTCCCCTCTACAACGGCAAAACACAAACCCATTCGCTAAACGCCTATCAATGGCACAGCCCAACTATAATCAGGGAGCCCCCGAGCCCGTACCTCAAGTTCCCCAAGTCCCCCAGATCCCGCAAGCCCAGGCACAGCCGCAAGCACTTCAGCCCCAGCGCACGGGGACCAACCCATTCGCTCGTAGCTCGTCCGTGCCGCCTCCCCAGAACGGAGGACTGCAGCCTCCAGCAGCAGCTCCTCTGCGGCCCAACCCGACTGGAAGTACCAACCCCTTTCGCCAGAGTCAGTTCATCAACCAGCAAACTGGCCAAGGATGGCAGACTGGGCAAAACGGTACAATGGGTGGGTTAGAACAGATGGAAACAATCCCCGTCTTCCCGCGACCGGGCATGGCATAAGGTTGGGGATCCGGATTTACTAGGCATGGGGAAAACGGGTTCAAGATGGTAGCGACTCTCCTTACACCTACAACCTTCCGCTTCCTCTCTTTCTTGTTGTATTTTCAATTCCTCTTTCTCGTTCCATACTGCCCACCCACCTTTTTCTTCTCTTTCCTCTGTCTTCATGCGTCTAGCCCGGCGAGAGCGGGCTGCTGGCACGTCGCTCTGCGGCTGAGTCGTGGCTGCGCTTGACTCTGCGCCGTGACGCAATAAGATAGAAGATGCATTCAGCCCTGGCAATGACGTTCATATAATCTAGCGAGATTTTTCTTCTTTTACGGTTGGTCTTATGTCTTGCCGATATCCCGCTGAGTGGCAAGGAGTAATCCATGTACTGTGCGGACATGAAGGATACAAGAGATCATCGATGCCGGTCTTACCGTAGTGCTTATATCAGAGCAGACCTATTCGCTTGCACGCCATAGGGCTTATACCTATGCCTGGGATGATCGCAGCTGACGACACTGCAATTTTGTAGTACGAAGTACAAAGTATAGTAAGTACCAAAGGTACTTTCATCTCTTTGGCCCCAACCGTTAAACGGGGGGGATTTTCGTCATCATATCATGGTTATGCAGGGGCCGAAAGTATCCAAGCCAAGCATCGATGACCATAAAATGTCACTCATTTTCGATAGATCAGCGAAGATATCTTGCAGTATACTCGATTGGCGCAGTACCTAGGTAACGAAGTACTGAGTTTAGGTCATGTACGAGAGTGATCCATTGCTTCTCAGCACCGAATTGCTACTTGTCAATCGAGAGAGAGGCTGAGCCTGTATATGTACTTTGTAGCTGAATGTAATCTGTAATCTCCCACTAGCGTGTCTGGATGGGACCCGACAGAAAGGTTCACACGCAACCGCTTCATGCACCGTTCATTGGGGGTTGGCACCGGTCCAGCGCCGTTCAGCACCGTCGAGATTGTAGCTGAATGAAACCCCGCAGAACGAGTTGATTTGACATGGACGAGGGTTACCTCCTTAAATGTATTGATGGGAGACCAGAATTATCATTGGAGTTTAACGGTCAAAAAGAAAAGAGGGTCGAGATGGTCGAGACTCGGGTGGGGCCGAGATCCGACGATTTCGTCCATCTTGTCCAGTGAAAAGACCCAGTAAACTTGGTGGATGTGCCAATTGCAGCTCGTGCCATACAAATTGGTCTCCAGTAAAGGTCCCCAGTGGGCGTTGCTGGACCGTTAGAACTTAGAGGCGCCAAAAAAAAGAGAGGGGAAAAGATTGGGCATCGTCGGTGGTGATCAGTCGTACAAGAGGGATTATTATTTGTATCATCCGTAGGTCAAAATGAAAAAAAAGAAGAACCAATCTAGCAGAGATAAAGTTCCAGAGTAATAATAGTCTATTAGACCCTCTTCGCCCCTTAAGGCGCAAAGACTTAAAAACAGTTTTTAGGGTTTCGGGGCCGCCGCAAAGAAATAAGCAAAGCTCATCTTGCTCTTCTTGCTCTCTTCTTCTTTTTCGCATTCCTCTGGGCCCTTGGGGTCTCATCATCTCCACTCTTCTCCCCCCCCCCCCCTCCAAGAAATACCGTTGGGTCCATAGAGAGAAAAAGACGCGATCTTGCACAAATTTCACTTCGCGCCCGGCGCAGTCCCGACCCTTTCATTAGCGACGTTAGCGGGGGTTCATGATTCGTCGGACAATGCGATGATAAACGTGAAGAATTCATTCTTCTCCTAGCCGGACGGGTCAGGGATATTTCGCCGGGCGAGAGTCACAGTCGCAGGGTACTTCTTCGTCGTCTTCGCCGAGCAACCTCCCCTTTCCACTACCCCGCCAGTCCGTCCTTCGTACGCACGACCTGCCTCAGCCCTCTTCTTGCCTTCTTCCTCCCACTGGACGGTGTCCGATTAAGCTCGTACCAATGGATGCCAAGCAATCCTTCCCCAGAGGCTATGAGCAGTCACTCCCCGTGCTCACTCGGCCTCCAGCGTCCGCTTCCTCGACATGGGCTGAAACCGATCCGAATCTTTACACAGACCCCTATACAATGTCAATGCTGTCGCTTCCCCCAACCACACCTGCACCGCCTCCGAAGTCCACAGCGCCAGCTTCGGCACCCAATGCGACAACTCAGCAGCCAGCTCAAGCTCAAGCGACAAGCACCAACACGTCCACGGAGCGCAATGCCTCTTCCAAGGTCCGTAAGCCTCGTAAGGCGGCCAACGCCTCGGCGGGAAAGTCTACACTATTCTGGGTCCATTCCGACCCCGACTCCGCCGCCGGGGGAACAAAGGAAGAAACCTTGAAGCGCATTCGGTCCCATGTCATGTCAGAACACAATCGCAAAAAGCGATTGGAGAACACTAAGAAATATAAAGGCAAATCCTGGAAACACCTGGCCTTTCAGCCACCAGAGACGATTCCGGGGGGAATGGGTCCACCCCGACCCCCAGTGTCAACACCCTCGACCTCGTCGAGCAGTAGTCGCTTGGGCTCGCAGGTCGGCGAGTCGCCCCCATTGAATAACGAATTAGTTCCTACCACGTCCGCCGTCGAGTATTATCCACCTGTGCCGGCCGCAACGGAAACATGGACTGGGCAAACCTGGACCGAGGACTCATGGGAGGACAGTAATTATGATGATGTCGATAGAGTCGTGGGGTTTCCTACAAAATCAACACGCTATTCTCCATGGTCATATGTGGGATCGGGAGCGCACGATCCGTTTAATACGGGACATACACAGCTCACAGATCGTATGATGCGGCATTTACAAAATTGTTGGTTTTCCCTTGACACCCCTGCATGGGTTTATTATTCATCGACTAACATTAATCAACAGTCCTGTGGGATTTAACTCAAGAAGCGCATCCGTTGCAAACGCGGTATAAACCCAAGTTGCAGGCCCATTGGGCCGCTCTTATTCAGCGAGACCCTGCCATTCTCCATGCAGCAATTTGCATGTCCACTTCCAATGCGGCCATGCAACGGGGCGAACTGCCCATTCGGGACCCGAATCAGCATCGCAGTGCGCTGGTGGTTGATACGTTTCACCATCGAGGCGAGACGATTCGGTTGGTGAATGAGGGACTATCAGACCCGGTGAAGTGTTCGAGTGATGAGTTGATTGCTGCAGTGTCTACATTATTAACGATCGAGGTGAGTACAAAGCTCGTATCTCCCTGATATCTCCCTGCTAGGATTGGAAACTGAATGCGATCAGATTGCATCGGGTAACCCCGACTATCTAAAAATCCATCTGGCTGGCTTGCGTCAAATGATCGGAATGCGCAAGAATTTCGCCGACGTGCCACCTGACGTCCGATTCCAAATCAATTGGTAAGAAATTTTTCTGCTTAGGATTGACGTCCAGTCTGTTAATATCCCATTAGGACGGATATCCGAGTCGCCTGCATGGCCCTCACCAAACCCATCTTCCCCTTCGTCCGCTCCACCCGTCCCTCAGGACTATCCCTCCTCCCACCCAACGACGACGTTGGCCTCTGCGCAACCCGTCTCCTCCCACTCATGAAAATCCCAGGCATCTTCAGCGATAGCTTCTCCAAAATCATCTACGACCTCCTCGAACTCTCCTGGTACGCAGAGTGGATCAAGGGTAGCAGCGGGTACCAGGAATTCGACAGTGACACCGAAGATTACTTCAACTTCGAAGTTCTCTACGTCGAGTACTGTCTCCACGCAGACCGATACACGCCCATCGGTCAAATCAAGGGCGATAATTCGATCGAGGGCTGTACGCGCCTTGCCTGCCTTTGCTTTCACAACAGTGCCATCTGGACTTTCTACCCCATGGTTGCGCCGTTATTGCCAAAGCCGATTCTAGCGCTGCGGGCCGCGCTGGAAGCAACTATCCCCTCGGGACTGTTTTCGCTGTGTCGCGATCTCCTGATTTGGGTGCTTTTCATTGGTGCGGCTTGTAGTCAGGTGATGCCCTCTGAGCGCACATATTTCGTTACGGAATTGGCGGCGGCTGTGCAATTGCATGGTGTGACTTCCTGGCAGGAGTGCCGGTCTATCTTGCTTGGTTTCTTCCATGCGGACCGGGTCCACTTGGTTACACTGAGGCAGGTGTGGCAGGAGGTTCAGGGACGGATGGACCCGGCTGCTGTGTGAGGTCCTTGATGATCCTTTAAACTATTAAATCTCCATTCGAAATAATGTAATTAGTATGTACTGTTCCTGTGCAAATGATGGTGGATGCGGGTATATACAATGCATCTGGAATAGCCTCAATGAATGATGACCTCCCGTCCAGATTGTTTCTCACACTCAATGCTTAATCTGGACTCTCATCAACACCCAACCCCTCCGCCTCCCATTCCATCAATTATTTAGACCATTCCAGAAACTTGGGATGCTCGGGTCCAAACACCCGTTCCGCCATAACCAAGCAACGCCTCAATGAATCCAAAGCCTCACCAGTCCTACCCAATTCCTTCCAGGTAATCGCCAAATAACCCATAGTCTCAACTGTATGCGGATGATCCTCACCCAGCTTGACCCTCATCGTCTCCAACGCCTCCGCCTGAAGCGTTTCAGCCTCCACCCACCGATCCAGCCACGAATACGTCAACGCAAGATTAACCTTGCAAACCAGCGTATCCGGATGATCTTCGCCGAACTTGGTTCGGCATTTGTCCAGCACCAAGAGACCTAATTCCTTCGCCATAGGTAGATGGTTCAATTCTTGGAGGTCGATCGTAAGATTATTCATTATCGATCTTATAGTCGGATGGTCCTCGCCGAGATGCGTGATCGCCCTATCTAGAAGTTCAATATTGAGTTCTGCGGCGTCTGCCCATCGCTCTTGCATTGTGTATATCAATGCTAGATTAACCATGAGTTGTAGTGTATCTGGGTGATTCTCGCCGAGACTGGACTTGTAAGTTTCTAGGACTTGGACCTGCAGATTCTCCCCTTCGCTCCATTGTCCTGCTAGCGCGTATGCTTGTCCTAGGACGGAAGCACTGTAGAGTGTTTCTTGATGGTCTGCTCCGAGGATTTTCTCACGTTGATTCTTTGATTTTAATGCTATTTCTTTTGAATCTCGGAAATTACCCGCGTCCTGGGCGTGTAGGGCTGCTTTACAAAGTATATCGGTCCATATTTCGAGGAGATCGTCTGCTTTGGGCCGTTGCGTTACGGCTGATTTGATATGGGGGAAGAGTAGTCGACACTCGTCCATGGTTTCGTAAGATGGGTATTGTGGGAAGGTGATTGAGCAAGCTAAATCAGTAATGGCTAGTATTGCAACGAGTGGGGATTCTTGTGGAAGGGGAACCAATCAGTAGAATTGACAGATAGAATTGATTGATTGTAGATAAAATGAGTGGCAGGCAGATGGTATGTTAAATACACATCTGCAGAGTTGGTCATAGTTGATATGTGGATGGGACCAATTCCTCCGTGTCTTAGAGGATCCATGGGATACTCGAGAGTGACTTGAAAGGTTGTCTCGGAACCCCGTAATTTACATACAAAACACAAAGAAAGGCGGGGGACGAAGGAAACCAATAGGAGGCAGCTGTAAGTAACTGCTCCACTATCCTCGACAGAAGGTATCGAAGAGGCTGTAGATGAAATGGGCTTTGTGGTGTTTCGGTGTGTTCTGTGCTTTGAGCCAGATGTGAGCGGCGAGTTGGACGAGTCGATGCATTGAGAATGTCGAGCCATCTTCGCTGGTGGATGTGAAAGAGTAATCTTGTAGGATTCTGAGATCTTCGTTCACATCAGGGATAGAGTATGTATCGGAGTTGCTCTCGGCCTCGTCGTCGCTGGGGATTGGTGCAAGATCACTAGTGGTATCATCGGTGTACTGCTCATCTTGACAGCAGAGAAGCATTTCTGGAATCCCCTGGCGATCAAAGAAGCTCATCAGGCAGAGTAGATCTGCTGCAGACTCCCGTGATTCCCGAATATGATCAAATGATATTTGCCATGAGAGAAAGATGGAGTTCTTTGCATCCAAATCTCGGCGAGGATGACCTGCTTCGTATTTAAGTAGCTTGGTAGCTTCGCGATGGCTTTGTCGAATCTTTGCTAGGTATTGTGATATCGAGCACCGGGGTGCGTAATGTGCGATGTAACCGGCAGCTTGTGTGATGGTCAAGGGCATTAAGTCTAGCGCTTCAATAAGTTCTAAGGATTGCGATAGCTCCGAGACTTGTGCGTCCTCTGAGGCCCAGAAAGCCGGTTTCTGAACTCCAATCTTCTTCGCAATAATTCAAGTGCCTCTGACTTACCGAGCGGCCCAAGTTCAATGACGTCCCTAGGGTCTAGCATCATCAAGGCTACTTCTTTGTTGCGACTTGTAATCAGAATTGAGCCATTTGAGCTTCGAGGAAGAAATTCAAAAAGCGGTTTTGTCAAGATACTTGCGTGCTGCTAGGTTTGGTCTTGATTTATACGAAGAAGACTGTCATCATCAACGTTATCGAGGACAAGAACCCATTTGCCGCGCTTCGTATCCTGAAGCCAGTTTTCGACCAGTTGAAAGATGTTGGACTGGGGATGCCCGCGTCCAATACATACCGGAGCCAAGCTAACATTGCTGCCGCTGGTAAATCCAAAAAGCAATGCAAAAAGCGTAATGATTGGCTTGCTAGAGTTCGCAGGTATCCACAAGCAGGCAATGCAGAGCAGACATCCAAAGACAGTGATCATCAAGGTGTTGAATCGACCGATGCGATCAGCACAATAACCTGGGATGCACCGACCAAAGATTGCTCCTGCGTTCATCAAAGATAACAAACAACAAAAAGGCATACTGTGACGGAATACCATGGAGTAAAGCATAGGAGGTCAGATAAGTTATTGGAACAAATATGCCTCATTCCATGAAAAATATTCCCATACTGGCCAACCTGAGAGCGCCATTGCAGAGGATAGATAAATCGGGAAGAACTGCTCTAGTAATGGTTCCATCGGGGGGCCTCCTAAGTCGGATGAGGAGAACAGCAGCGGTAAAGGCGATGCAATCGACTAGTGCAATCACACGGATTGCCCAGGCAAATCCGATCCAAGAGGTGATATTTTGGAAAAGTAGAGGGAAGATAACACCACCGAAAGAAGCTCCGGAAGATGCGATACCCGTTGCGAAGCCTCTGCGTCGATCAAAATAATGCGCAACAATGGAGATCGAAGGGCTGAAAGCAAGGGCAAGGCTAATCCCTCCAAGAACACCAAAGACGATCATAAATTGCCAATAGGCTGTGCCAAAGCTCAACAGTACCAAAAATAAAATTGTTCCGACGCCGCCACAGATTACCAAGATCCGTGAACCTCAAGCGTCAAAAATAGGCCCAATTTGGATTCCGCAGAAAAATGCGAGAAAATGTGTAAACCCCGAATATCCAGCCTATCTTTCCAGGGGAGTAGTAGTTTCGCAGTTCATAATCTTCCAAGTATGCCTGGAAGATTCCCAAACTGTTCATTAATCCCATAGAACCAAAGCATGATATGCAGCTCCCTAGCACCACACTCCATGCGGTCCATCCCCCTTCTGGATAGGTGGTTTCGGAATCTTCATCTTGGGGTTTTTTGTGTCTTTCGCTTAGCATACTGATAGGCTCGCTTCGAGGCGACATGCGAAAATCGAAATTGCGTTGATCCCTTTCGTTATCGGAAGAAAAACACAGTGGACCACCCGGCGATGAATAATTCGAGTTTTGCTCTTGCATCACTGTCCTCAGTTTGCATTGGGCCGTGCCGGAGACGGACATGCCTGCATTGAAAAAAAAAAGAAAAAAAAAAGAAAAAAAAAAGAATTACGCTTGTAAAAATGCAAAAAGGAAGTTGAGATGTTAGGATTATATTGACCACACAATTTGTGCGTGGCTGACAAGTTGTGCCATTCGACGGCCTTAGTGTTAGAATTGACGGGGACTACTTCGGCAATCTGTCGGACCAGCCGACAGGATCATTTCCATGACAGGAGATCAATTTTATACTGGTGCAGAATATTTAGCAGATACGCATCTCCACGTCTGTCTCTTCATTGACTCCCGGGCTTGGGACTTGTCCCCTTCGCCATTCCGAGGAATTTAAATTCTGCATTAAAATCGCTATCTGGCGACCGCAAAAAAATGAGAAATTCTTTTTATGGATTCCCTCACAACGCAGTTGATCCGTCGTGTCAGTAATATGTGTGTTGTCTAGCATGCTACCGAGCGCTCCCGCTATGAGGTTGAGCCAAAGCCCATGATCCGCCTTCTCAGCTCCTCCCCTTGGAGTCTGAGCTCAGAACTTTCTGGAAGACTTACTGGGATACCTAATGGAGGATCACTTGCCCAGTTCTTTCTGACCAGACCAGGCATCGCAGTGGGCACGCTACCAGAGACTCTCAGGATAGTAATGTCACTAAACAGAACGTCAACATTCTCCCTCTGGGTCATGTCATGGGAGCCGCTGCCGTTCTGTTTAGAAAGGTCAAGATCTTCGACATCTCTTGGGAAGCCCATTAAAGCGGCCAAATTGTTCACCTTGTCGATTATGATGCAATTGTGTTCCCTTGATTGTCCAGAATCGAACGTAGTGTCCTTGTCAACAGTCTTTTGAAGACCTGTAACAGAGGTTGGTAATAGCGATTCGTTGGCATTGTCGATAATATGTACCAGCCTTTCCTGATTATCACTCCACCGAAGCAGACGGAATTCCGGTCGAAGCTGAAAGAATAGATGCAAAGCAACACGCTCTGATTTCGGAGCTAAATATGCTCCAAACACTGTATGCTCAGAAGTTGCTCTGTCAGTCCCAGTAACGAGAAGTACATGAGAAGTACATGAGAACGACCGTCTTTTGATAAAGTGTCATAGACACCCGCTGCGGTCACATCATCCGATAATATGATTGGATCTTCCAAAGCAATGCGTCTGTCTTCTCCCCTCGAGTCCCCAAGAGTAGAGACTACTGGATGGGGAATGAACAATGAGATAGAACCAAGGATTGGACCTGGTATATGGCTTGACACGCGAGCATGAGCTTTGGGCTCGTTCACCATGGAGGGCTGGAAAAGAACGGCCCACATGCGATAAAATCGAATGTACAAGTTCGGCTGTGATGATCAGCAACCCTACCAAGCCTTTTGAGAAAATTTGGGTTACAGGGGATACTCACTGGGAGATGATTGATTTGATTGACTCGGTCAAACCCCAGGTCTTCTTGTCTCTGACTACCCTCCAATTTGCTGGACAAGATCTTGGCTAGTTCATCGGTGCCAGGCTCGGATGGCTCAAAGCCACCGAACTGAAAGCTTAGCCCCCAACTCTCTTTGAATAAGTTCAGACGAATGAGGATGGTCAACAGTTTTTCAAAGTCTTTCCGAGTCACGCGACGCCGAGTCCTGATCAGATCTTCACCAAAGAGTTGGTGTGCGGTTGGAGTAAGCTGGTGCTCATGAGGACCGTTGTGCATAAAGAAAGGCTGTGTCATAGCCAAAACGTCGGTAGTCTCTTCCAAAATGTGCCTTGATTCATCATCCAGCTCAGTAGATTTTTCAGGTGTTCCGATGCTTCTGAAGATCCTCTTCAGTTTAGCCTGATTGTAGAGATCCTCGCCATCGAATCGCCAGTATGATTCGATCTCTTCTAAAACGCCAAGAAGATCAGCGCCTTGGGCGGCTAGCATAGTAACGGCGCGCTGAAAGGCTTCTCAGTCAATTCTGCCCTCGATAGGACTCTGTGGAAAAGGGTGATATGCGTAGAAATGGAAACTTCGCCATAGCAGGTGCACCATCCCTTCAGAGCTGGTAAGATGTGGATGTGCTATTTCAATATGACGTCGTAGACTTTCCTCACTCCAGTCTGGGCCCCTGATTAGCAAAAGAGATACAAGGTAGAAAGTTCAACTCACAGCGCTGTTGTGTAGAGCTATCATGATGGGCATGAGTGTCGAAGATTCTTTCTAGACCTTTGATCTCCGATTTTCTCTGGCGGAGTGCTTTCAGTAAATCACGAAGAACAGATTCTAAACGACAAAGGTCAGATTATTCACAAAAGCTCTTGCCCATATGCCAAGAATTCTGACCTTGTGTGGCAGTTTGTAGATACCGGTTCACACTTCTCTGGCCAGTTTGAGCCACGAATTGCAAGGCCCCACTAAGAGTGTTCAACATCACTAGCCGTTCCTCTTCTTTCAACAAACTTATTGGTTTTCAAGCTAGAGCCAAACAAAATTGTGTATTTTTAATGTGACACATTTTTATGCAGGGGGGTGGGAAGTGGGGAAGAGGAGGAAGACCTGGCCCCTTCGAGAGATCAGACCACGATGCAGGCCTCTAATGCAAGATATGCCGATTTTATGCCAATATCTGATTAGATAACACTAAACTAACGGCATTAGACTTGTGAAGTCGACCACTCTCAACATGCAGAGAAAAATAGTTGATATGCGCTCGAGAAGCGCGCCTGACTCCACAGAATCGATTTGCCAGGGCAATCTAGGCGTGACTGGAACAGATTGAATTGAAAGAAGACTCAAAAGAGAAATGGTCATGACCTTCTTAGCAGGTATACTTTGAGGTAAATGCACTCGGTCGCTAAGTGAAATAAATACAAAAAGAAATCATCGCAATTGTTGTCCTTGCAATATCGTATATTCTCATATTAATCACGATGACTCCTTAGCTTTGGCTAGTGTCTGGATCATGTGGTCATCTCTCGGCTTCCTTGCCCACACTCGCCGGCTGCGTATTCTCAGTCAGTATAAAAACAAGCTTCAAAGGGTGACATCCGCGGAGAAACTCACGCATATCCGTAGGCATGGATACGGCTATCCTTCAGCTCCTTTCGCACGTTGACCAAATAGATTTCGACCTCCTCCTTTGTCCATGGAGTCGGTGCGCCGAACTTTGTGAGTAGCCACATAGCATAACCCTCCAGTCCGGACTTCCAGTGCTGAAGGTTAAGGAGACCAACCTCCTTGAGCAGCCTATCCTTTGCCCAAGGTCCCATAGGCACCTTGTAGAGGCGCTCATGCACATCAACAAAGCCGGCGGCCTCAATAGAGGCTCGCATAGTCTCCTGGGTTGTCAGGGCACGGCCAGCTCTTTCACCACATCCTATGAAATTATCACCCCAGCCAGCCAGCACGCTATCCGCAGGCAAAGATCCGTCATCGCTCTTCACTCGGACATCAAATTCGATTTGCTCGATCCAGCCACCGGGCGCTAGGTTCCTATCAGGAGAATATGATGTTAGCTCATGGGAATGTACCAGTCGAGGTAATGGAATCTCACTCGAAGCATTGCTGATATAATCCATTCCATCCTCCAGGGGTGAATGATCCAAGCAATTGGCGGATATGGATCAAATCAAAGGGCTCTCTCCACGTCCATTCCTTTTGAATATCGTCTACTTCAAAAACGCAGTTGGGGGGTACCCAGGTGACTGGAGGAGGGAAGAGGTCCACTCCGCGAACGGTGGCTATTTTTTGGGTCAATTTTCAGACCTCATAGATAGCCTGGATTCAGCGACACTTACCATCGGGATATTGATCTGCGACATCACTGTTCATGTATTAGCGGAGTCTCGCCAGCGACCAGCGATGAGACTTGCATAGCCCAACTGCCTTTTCCAGTTCCAATGTCGAGAATATGCTACAATTTTGATTAGTTTTATGCATGTTGAAGTGCCGAGGTTGTGATTGTACCTTGGGCTTTTCACCGATTGGAGCTGCAAAGAGAGGGTTGGCTCGATGGTAGTCCAGCATTATGCATACCATATGCCTGGACCTGCATGTCAGATCACTTTCGCTCATAATATGGTGGCGAATTGCGTCTTACCCAAGTTCGAAGGCTTCGAATTGCTGTTCATCTGAAGGGCTCCTATAGGCATGTTAGCTGTGGGAAAGGGCACGATAATCGTTCTCTTGGACGACTCCTTACCAGTAAACATCATCCTTCAATGCCTGGTATCTGTGATCTCTCATTCAGCATCATGGTGAAACTAATTTAGCGAGCTATTCCTACCTGCGGCCATTTTCTATGCGACCTTTGGCTATTTGCGAAGCGATGGATGTTGTATCGCTTGTGGATCATTAGTAACCGTTGAGTCTTCCCCCGCCTGAAGGTACACACTTACGACTCGTAATCCTGAGTTCCCTGGGCCTCTTTCGAGAAGTGGAGATTCGGATCCTGGTACCTCCAGTCAGACACAAGCAGCATGGGGACTGGCTGAAGAACATCTCTTACCACATCGATCTGTTGATCCGCCATGACCAGAACTTGTTGTGGAGTGACGGGCGAGAGATCCACGGTCGGAAGAGAAGTGAGGAGAAAATAGCGCAGTTTTTAACCTTCTCAATGGAAAGTATCTTGGATTATTAAGGGGGCGGGCCTCGTCAGAGTCGTCACCCGCTGTCAATACTCCGTAGAGTGTGCCGATAACTTAGTTTACTTAGTCGAGCCACGTGCAGCATGGGTAACCATGCAATGTGGACTTTATGATCGGAGAAGGTCTCCGTAACGAGTCACTTCCGTGAATTGTGATTACGCTAAGAGGGACACAGTTAGCGTGCCGTCGTTTCGGGATGCAATGCCTTGCAATTTAGTTGCTTTTCGCAGAGTATTGACTCTATTGAGAAGCCGACCGGTAGTTGACAGTAGTGGCTTATACGAAAACCATGGAGTTTACCTAGTTATATAGCATTTGCAAGCTATACATAATATGTTTGCAGAGAACGGACAAGGGCGTAAGGAGATAGCCGCTGAATGATTGAATGTTCAACAAACCTAGTGACCATGCGAGACTAACGTCCGGCCGTTAAAATATACATAGAGTGCGATTACATGATAAGAGAAAGTCAGTTTTAGACAGTCGTCTTTTATTTAGTGGCCTTATTCTCTTCGACTGACAGTAAGTTATTAAAGGCATACTGTATTGGATCAGATGAGTCTAGGTATTCTAATTAGATACTCAGTGACTTGATGCTTTTCGGTTTGTATTATGTTGTCGCTGCGACTTCGATTGCTGCGTAATGTACTACTATTGTGCAGGTCTGGGCAAATTCTGAAACAGTTTTAATCCTTGTCAGTAGTACATATCCCGGTCAATCACGCTATTTCCTGACAAAATGTCTGATTGTGGCTTGAATCCTGATGGGGGCCGAAAAATGAAAGCGAATCAGCATAGAGCCGTTAAAGACCTACACGGTGCACCTGGAATCTTATTAAGCCTAACCTGTTTTTGGAACAAGACATGCCCACTTTACGAGCCTTCTCCTGTGAGTATCCGGAACAACTTCTTACTGGCGGCTGACGCTATTCTGACTCTTTACCCCATTCCAACGGCAACTAGCGGGGAGGCTCCGGCTGTTTATCCCACCAACACAGATGAGCTGTTGACCGACTGAAGATCCCACTAATTTTCCTTTTTTGGAACTCAAAATATGCAAATTTGACCATCTCATTGTTGGCGCATCTCCGTAGCAACCAGGCCCTACAGGATAGGGCTGGTATATATTGCTCCTAACCCGACCGCGCAATTGTAAGATGCTTCTCGTCCCCTATCTCAGTGCCCTCCTGCTATCGCCTTCTCCCTTTTCATCGTTCTCTAATTCCGTAAGTTGACCGTTGACAGGAAGCTTCCACTCCCGTAATAGGCGTCATCACGGTCACTAAACAGCTGAATGCATATAGGATGACAGCAACAGCTACTATCAATATCAGTCATCAACGCTAGGCATCAAAACCTACACATTTGAATCATCATATTGAAAGACCACAGTCAAAAGACTAGGGAGAATTAAGGTGATCAAGCCAAGGCGGCTGCTAGGGCTGTTGACAGCTTCCAAGAAAGCCCACATGGGCTAGGGAGATGTGCGCCTGCGTCCACAGCCGTCAGTACTTGGCCTTGAACCAATTATTCTAGGTCAGAGGCCCTAGAGCTAAGTGTAAAGTTATCGTCAAATCTTCCATCGTGTCTCGATTAGAACTTTGCAGGGTTGCTTCCAAAAGAATTTGCTTGTTCTATATATATGATTTGAATGACCTCGCAGGGGGGTTGGACACTGTTGGCCAAATCCAAATGTGCGGAAATCCTCAACCAGGCTAGACTATAGACCTTCTTGGATACTCAAGAGGCTGCAGCCACCAGGATGTGGCCGTGGTGTTAGGATGAGCATTGTCTATATATTACCTAGCAATTGTTTATCTGTCAAGATAGTCATACACGTGGAGCCTGACCTTGCTCACATGAGTCAAATAAATTCTTCTCATTCATATCATTGTTCGAATCTCTCAACAAGCCACCACATCGCACAACATTTCCCTCTTGCAATACGAGTCTCAAATAGGCCATCACTTCCGTATCAAGTCAAGCTGGATTCCAGCCTGAATACTCAATTCACTGAGCTGGCACATCATGTCCGAGTCCCATGTACCTATCCATTCCAATAAAAGTTCGACAACCAGAGTAATTCCACGCAGACGCGGCGTACATGATTCCCAAACCCCCAGCCAGGATTGAAGCAAGCCTAAAACAACCCAATCCTCCCATTCGAACTCGGGAATCTCTGGACGTCGCCAAGGATCTTTCTGTATGCCCAGATCGTAGGTGAGGGCAAAAGCTCGAGATTCTTTGGCATCTTGTCCTGCAATGTTTTCGAGGTGTCTTGCGCGAAGGCTGAAGCCAACCAGAAAGGCCAATAAAAGTTTGAGTCTCTTGACATGGTCCAAGTCGGCCAGTTGATGCAGTGATCCCTTGATACTTACGCCTGGATACCAGCAATCATATTATTACCTCCCATCCCAACCTCGGCTGAAATATTGAGTTCTGTCAAGGAAGGCGGAATTTGAGACAATGCAGAACCTACATACTAAGCAAGACTCGGGGACTGTGGCGTATCGAAGCGAAGCGAGGTTATATCTGGTAATCGAAGGATCTTCTCTAATTCGAGGTGGCTGTAAATGGTGGTGTGAAAACGATACTTTGGGCAACATCAGGATAGCGGAGGCAGGTCAGGCCGACATTAATACAGTATGTAGTACTCTGCGGGAAGATATATTTTCCGAGTGTCCACAGACGAATGATTAGTAATCTATATTTTCCAACCTTATGGCCCCCACCTCTTGGGGAGTACTCCGTACAATCATCCCTCTCCGCCAATCTACAGTGAGGAATGAGAGGTTACATGATAGTGTATTAGGGCGCCAACCCAGAAACGGCAAAACTAACTAGATCTAGTAAAGCAGGTCCTCATAATCTTCTATCACATTAACAGAAGCCCGCTAAGTGCTGACTTTGTCTTATGCAAACGATTCACCATGACGACCAACAATGAGTGCGTCTTGGTCACAGGAGGATCTGGCTTTGTCGGTACCCATTGCATCATCCACTGCTTGACTGCAGGCTACCGAGTGAGAACGACAGTCCGGTCGCGAGAGCGTAAAGAGACTGTACTTCAAACGCTTCAAGCCGCGGGCGCCCCGAATGCGGAGAGTGTTTCATTTGTGGAAGCCGATCTTACCAAGGAGGATGGCTGGAAAGAAGCTGTCCAAGATTGCACTTATGTCCTCCATGTCGCGTCGCCCTTTCCAGCAGAGGCTCCAAAAGACGAGAACGACCTGATTATTCCCGCCCGAGATGGCACTCTCCGTGTCTTACGGGCGGCTAGAGATGCTGGCGTGAAGCGGGTTGTTGTCACATCATCCTTTGCCGCTATGGGCCATGGTCATCGCAATCGGGACCCGAAGAAACCGTTTACCGAAGAAGATTGGACTGACGTGAACGGACCTGGATGTGGAGCTTATGAAAAGAGCAAAACACTAGCTGAGCGTGCCGCGTGGGACTTTATCGAGAAAGAAGGAGGTAGTCTGGAGCTGTCTGTTGTGAACCCAGCCAATGTTATGGGGCCCGTTCTAGGATCGGACATATCAACTTCTATCGAAGTCGCCCGCCGCCTGTTGGACGGCGCGATACCGGGATGCCCGAATATCGAGTTTGGCATCGTGGATGTTCGCGATGTGGCCGATCTACATCTCCTTGCCATGACCCATCCCAAAGCTAAAGGTGAACGATTTCTATGCATGGCACCGCCGGCTATGTCGATCAAGGACATGGCTTTGACTTTCCACGATCGACTTGGTCCCAAAGCGAGAAAAGTGCCAACAAGAACTATTCCAAATTTTGTGTTGAGGTTCCTTGGGCTGTTTGATTCTGGAATCGCCCTGGTGGTCCCCTTCCTGAGCGAATCTCGTCCGGGGTCGAATGAGAAGGCTAGAACGGTTCTCGGCTGGAACCCCCGCTCGAATGCTGATGCGGTCACTGCCACTGCAGAAAGTCTGATTCAACTTGATCTGGTGAAAGTATGAGGATATTACTGAATTTCTTGGCTATGTAAATTAATCACTTGGTGTTGATTTACGGGAATCGATTGTAGCACCGCGATATACGCAATTCTCTAACACTATTTCAATTCACTCAATCTCAAAGACCATTCTTATCCCTCAGTGTTTTCAGATACAAGGAAGCAACAACGTATGTTCCTGCCATCGTGTTGAACTAAACTTGAAGGAACAGCAGCCTGAAGGCTCGACTTCCCCTCCGCAACACATACAACAACCCTCAACCCCAAAATCACGACCAATACATCATGCTTAAGAGACAGTGATGGAGGAAGAGCCGCTGCTCTGGTAACCCTCAGTAGAAACAATCTGGTAGTTGTGGCTGCCCAAGTTCATTCCATGCGAAGCCCAAGCGTTGAAGTGGTTGGAAGTGGTCACGGTACCACTGGAGCGCTTGCTGCGGCGGATGGACCAGTACTGGTTGAAGGTGGCAGTACCTTGGATGGAGGGCTGGTTGACTTGCTGGTGCTCATAGATATCGTAGGTGGCACCGTCACTGGTAACAGTACCCTTGTAGGTCATGCTGGGGCCCGGGTTGTAGGTACCGTAGTCCTCCAGGATGTAGTACTCGACGAGAGGGCTAGTAGTCCAGCCGTAAATGGCGAGGTAGGCATTGCCCGAAGGGTTGAAGGATCCGGAGAAGTTGATGTTCCTGAAAATGAGGAGACAATTTGTTAGACAGTGAGTAAATCTTGAATGGCGAGCGGAACATCTTACCGGGCGCTTCCAGTGCTCCAACCTTTGCCGGAGGTGAAATCACCGCAATTCTGCCATGAGACGCTGTACTGGCCATTGGCACCGTTGGTGTAGTCGACGGTACCACCACCGTTGGTCCAGAAAGAGTAATAGTAGCCGTTGTTGGTCCCAGTCTGACTGGTGGTGATCGTCTGGCGCTTGTTCCATTCGCCAGGAACAGCGAAGGTGCCCACGATGGTGGACGCAGCCAGGAAAAGCTGAGTGAAGGAGACCATGATGAATTCTTTGTGAAGCGGATTGGGAATTGTGGAAGGTTAGCGAAGAAAGTTTGATGGAGGAAGAATGGCATTGGACTGGCGAGACCTTTGGTGTTTATATTCACAACTTGGGATAAAATCCACTCAATTGTGAGCTTTTCACTATGCCTTAATCTCATCTCATTTAACCGGAACCCTTATTATGCTAAAATAGCAAGTTGTGTCTGGGTTTCGCATTGGGGTAAACATGCGACACTAGGAGTTCCACCCTTCTCGGTGACACCATTTCAAACACTGGCGCAAATTGGAGTCCCACCAATCCCTTCCAGCTCAAAACGGGCATGCCTCCGACGCGAGTCGCCTGAAGAACTTTAATGGGGTTAATATGGGGTAGCAAGGATTTCCCCAGCTCTAACCGAGCTGAATTGCCGAAACTATAAGATAGCCTGAAGGCTGTTGTTGCAGAATTTAGCCGTAAGCCTTCGCCAAAATGCGGGGGGGACTGGGGGAACCCACTAATGTAAGGCTTCTTCCCTGCCAAGGTGGATCCCCAGGCTTGTATCAACGGACACAGCCGCAAATGGAATATATCCGTGCGTCATCATCATGATTATTGCGACTTGCGACATGTAGAGAGAGAGCGTAGAACATAACTCATATGGGTCGCTTGTGGCTTTTTCTAATCATCTATCAGTTTGCCGGTACCTCCCAATGTCGAAGACAACCTGACCTACAGCCGGCGTCGTCTAAAAGAGTGACATCCAAATCGTATTCTCATAGTCAACATTCTCGTTTACGCTCTCGATTCGATCACTGCAGGTGCCGAACACTCGATCCCACACGCGTGTTTGTTTCCCATAATTGTGGCTCTTCCTCCAACCTTTGCGATGGTGAAGATCATGATCTTCAATAACGAGCTCCGCGTGGAAAATTCTCATAAGCCAGGTGAGAGGGTTTGGTGGCGATGCATGGAGACGGAGACCACTGTGCCCTGCCAACTCCGCGAACATGACGTATAGTTGGCAAATGTGCAATTCGTAAAGCCCATCGGGAATCCCAAGAACTTCATCGTAAGATAAGTCATGATGGGAATACCCGCAATATCGAAGAATTCTTGCTCGGAGTCGGCGTAGATTGTGAGCAAAGGATTCGGGTGCTTCGTCAAGTGGTGTGTACGATGATATTTCCACAGTCCGTTGACGTCGTGCATGATGCGATGGTACCAGTAGAACCAAAAGTCGAGAACGATACCATATAAGCTGACCTCCAAGGGCAGTGATTGCCAGTTTAATGATACGGGCGCTTTGCTCGTCTGGTAGGTAAGGTAAACCGTCATCAATGGGCGTACCAAGCCCGCAAGCATGACTGATGTCAGGGCCTTGGAGACTCCTTCATCAGGCACACCATCTCGCTCATGCTTATCACCGTCCAGGAACCCATATTTATGTCCCAACTCTTTCATGTTGCGCAGTTCTCGGGTCGTGAATACCCTAGACGCATAGTAGTAGAAACCGAATGTGACGATAGGTCCGAAGTTTTTCCCAGTGAGTTCCACGTATAGTTGATGGAGGAGTAGTGGAATGCCCGCGTGGACGATGATCCAAATGTTCATCGACCAGTCGGAAACGTAGGGCACTTTATCTTGCTTTGAATGAACTGGAACCTCTCGGTCAAGATCGATATGGTAGACATTGGCGCGTTCGAAGATTTTGTGGGGGAATTTCCACTGGCTTCGATCCCACTGACGCCAAGTGGATTTCATCGACTCCTTCGTATCCGGTTGGGAACTCATGGTGCGTTGCTCGTTAGGAGGTATCTTGGGGACCGCAAGCATGATTTGCGGCGGAGGGCCATTTTATCTGGATGATGTAGATCTTCACAAGATCACTGAAACCGAGGCTGTTATATGATGTTTTTCCATCATTTTGGGGTCTCCCACGTGTTCGATCTTACCAAGACTGGGCAACGCCAACACCGACTGGAGCCTTCGCAATAGATGCCCTGAAAGGAATAGTTTGGGTGGAATGTAGGGGGCGATCATCACCGGTTATGGTTAGACGTGCTTCGTACAGTGGTGGGGTGCCTTAAGCACCAAAAATTGACCTGGGGTAGTTTGATCAAATGTGATAATACCGAGTTTATGGAGGATAAAACTGCTTTCCACAGGCCACAGAAAATCCTTGACGGGAGCCCTAATTATAAATGTTGGAAAATTGAAGACTCGGTTATCGCAGCCGAGTGGCTGGAGAGCCAGGCCGAGGCTAATACTCACTGGACACTTGTCATAATACAAACTACGCTTATTGTATCCTCCTAGCTTCGAGCAATATCTATTGGATCTGGCCATAAGTCCATTAGGTTGATGAATGAGATATCGGCAAGCTAACTCAATTTCTCCCACCCGCTCCTCGTTCAGTAGTCAAGGCTTATCTTGACCAAGGAGTTGTCGGATGCCATCATCTCCATAAAGCCTCTTGGGCTATCCCACTCAAAAAACAGTTCCCCCATAAGAACACTTCTTGTGATCACATCGCTCGCATATAGAAACATGTCTTCCTCGTATCTTGCGATAGCCTGTTGAGTGATACCCAGTTCGTTCAGCATCCGCGATAGAACGAGAGAGTCACGCATAGCACAATTAACACCATAACGGACGAAAGGGGGCGTAACATGGGCAGCATCTCCTATCAAAGTAACACCAGAAGCAGAAGTCTAGTTGAGGCCTGTCGGAGGAAATTAGTACAATGGCCAGCTACGGAATGGCCCGGTCGCTGCCTCGATCATCGCTTTGACTTGTGAAGTATGGCCACCGAATTATTCATCTTTGAGAAGATATCTTTTAACAGCACTCTCATCAGACAAGTCGAATCCTTCGCTGACCGAAAAATCAGCAGGCAATTTCCATCCAAAATCCATCCGATAGTGGCCATCGCCCTGGCGTTGGACCCATACCATCTTTTCTCGACCAAATATCATCAGGGGCCCTTGTCCCGCTATCTCTTCCAAGGTCGGGTAAAACCCGTTGGAAGGTAGGATGAAAAGTGTGAGAAGAATCATGCCAGAGTATTCTGGCTCGGAAGATGTTACCTGGAAGACGTCAACTTCCTCATATTCTGAGTTAGGATTACTGGCTTAGCATACCAAATGCCGGATTTTGCTCCAAGCTCCATCTGCTCCCACCACATGATCGAAGTCAGATACGTTTGTCCCGTTGGCTCAGCTCAGGACAATTTTTCCTTCTTCATCTCTGCTGCCGGATTCTACTTCTGTCGACCAACGCACTTTCCCGTCTGCGATCACCGACAAAAGTGTCTGCTTCAATTGTGCTCGGTCTATCTCCGTCGAATCACGACCTTCTCCGAAAGTGAAGAGCTTGTTGCCTTGAGAGTCCCATACCGAGTGAATTGTAGCATAGCTATACCTAGCATATTTCTTGAATTCTTCGAAACATCCGGCTTCGTTCAAGGCATCCTGGCCGCTGCTGCGATGGATATCCAAGCATCCCCCACGGGGAGGAGTGTCCGGCACTGCGCTCATAGACGACATAAGAAATTCCCTGTCGCTCGAGCATTCCGGCAAGGGCAAGTCCAGAAGGACCAGCGCCAACGATAGCAACCTGTGGGTTCATGATTGTGTGTTGAAGAGAATTAGGGGGTGGGAGGAGCACATGTTGCTCAAGACAGAGTCAAAGTTTCACAGACAGTCGCAACTCAAATACCACAAGCAGTATCCAGCTGGCTCGCGGCGATAATACTTCCCACTGCTATTGAATTATGGCTTTCTGGGCTCTTATCCGGTAAACTGAATTGTTAGTCTGACTTAGGCTTCATGGGTTTTCACAAAGCTAAGGTATATGTATCAGACGCTCTTCTAGTCCATTCCACTTTTCATAGCACATTGGAATTGAAGCAGCGTACTACTTAGAGGATTTCTGAATACCAGGATATTTTCCGACTTGTGGGATTACCGTATCACTATTATATGTGCTCAGTCATGTGGCTCTCTTCATCTCTTAGCGAGACCAAGGTGGTCGAGATAGTATCATGTGATAATAACTTTGTGTGCCGCGCCCCAGACTGGGAGCCTTACGAAGAATCAAGATGCTTCCCATCGTATAAGGATCCAAATCGACTCTCCTCTCACTGTGTCGGGCAGTTTCAAAAGAGTCAATGGTCCACGTATCAGTAAAGATAGTAGACAGCGTACTAGCAGCTTATAACCTTCTCGAGGTCAATTTTCCATCGGCGAGGAGAAGCTAGGCGCACAAGTACTACGCAGAGAGCGAACCCTAGAGTAGGCATATATCCGGCTCGATATTTGATTCGATCCAAGGGAAGTACTGCCACAAGCCGACGAATCTCGTTCGGAGTGAACTTAGATTTATTAGTGGTTTACATACTAATGTTAGGGTAGTAAAGAGCCTATCTGTTCTTATGCTCGCATGTTTCGACTGACCAATCGTCGAGCGAAAAGTCAAATGGTTCGAAGTCAGAGAGTGCTCTATACACCCGCGGTTTGCGCTCGGGACTCTCCAGTAGATAGAGATATATGTATACATTGAGGAGGAGGAGGAGGGCCTTACGCGGCCCAGCAGAGCTCGATCAAAATGTCCATTAACCCGAGTCGAGAACCCCAGCGTATAGAGAGAGAAGCTCTTCGCTTGAGCACCGAGAATTTACCCGCCCAGTCACATCTTCGTCACTTAATTCTGCCAGAGAAACAATTGCTCCCTTCTCTTGAACTGCTACAGTCTTATAAGACTGTTTTGCAGGCAGATGTGAACTTCGCGCGACCCTTCCATATTCCTCTTACGAGCGATCTTAAAGCGGAAGGTCTTGGCTCGAGACTTCATTGGCAGATTGAAGGTTATCTCCAGCTGTCCATGGTCCACTGTATTTCTTGAACTATGCTATGTGGTTGTACAAGCTGCACATTGTGACTGCAATGCAGACGAACAGATTTGCTGAGACGAGAAAGCCTCAAAAGATCTCTTTGCCAGTCCTCATTCATCTCGCGCCATCTATCGAGACAGGTTCGAAACAAAGCTCGTTCTTGTTCTGTTCCATTGCCTGCGGCCACTCCAAAGTCATACATTTTCTGGAAATCTTTAGGTGTATCCGCAATGATGACACTGACCGGATAATCCTTGAGAAGTGGCTTTTCAAGTTGATTCTTGTGGGCTAATGAGAGCCTGTTATTCGGCACCGCCTGCAGCTCAGCAGCCTCGGTAGGTCGGTGTCGGGGATCAGCCTGCTGGTCTCTGACGACTTTCCACTCCTCCTCGGATAATACAATAGGGTCCAAAAGTCTGTGTGCATACCGCTTCCGCGACCCTTCCCCATCAAATATATATAACCATGGATAT
>JAMAGZ010000167.1:0-43279 GCA_023626575.1 Penicillium sp. PF1803
GGGGCTTTATAGCAATTCAGACTTGTTGACATCCAATTGGTGCACCATATGCTTGCTAAGCAGTATTTCCGTCATATTCGCAGGTGAAACCACGTGACGCAGCACGTGTAATTCTTTTATCAAGTTTCTTCTGGAAGTCCTTTGGGAGCATGTTCTTTCGGATAGTCGAGTGTTAAGATAATAAGAACAGCAGACCAGACATACACCCTGAGCTCATATTTATGGCCCAGAGTTAAGAGGAAGTGGGAGAGTGGGCGACGTGGGTGAGAATCCTTGCCCAATTCTCACCCGCTCTCACCCTGTTCTCACCCACTCTCACCCCTATCACCCTAGTCCCCAAACTTCTCACCCATATCACCCACACTCACCCTAAGATCAAAAACCACGCCATTTTAGAGCTCGGGGCGCATTGAGAATTGACCGCGTACTATAATGGGCTTAAGTACGGCTGAGCGGACGGCAAGCCCTGTTCTCCACACCCTATGGTCGTATGTGGTTGAAAATGCATATATATGAAATATATCTCTAAATCTTGAATATATGACAGTCTCTTTGTCAAGATTTTGAAGGGCTTGGTGACTATATAAGCGTGTTATTATTTGTTAGTGCAACGACGTGATGAAGTTCATGGGCATTGCCAGACGAATATGGCAGCCTGGGGTTTTATATGGGGAGAGGGAAGGCAAGGGTTTGATTCATGGGAATACAGGGTTTGCCTACATTCTATATTTCATAGCTCTCATATCCGTCTACTTTTATACTCGCGGCCGAGGACAAGCGCCCGGAAATCATATCCATCAGAATCTCCGAGGCCAAGCGGCACCACAAACGGGAAGGACTTGGCGAGGGAACCGACCGATGGAACTGTCTCACACAGAACCAAGAACAGGAACATCTTGAATTACTGGGCCATTAGGAAGGATCAAATTGTATCTAGTGGTTTGTTTATATTGACATTGTTAGTTGTACAAACCTCATCAAGTAGTTCCCAATTCACGTCAAAAAGGAATGTATCAACCAAAGCTCCGTCGTACTGCCATGTGTCAGGCATCTCCAGACTAGCGGAACCCCAAGCCCGTATCCATGGATTCAATCTCTGTGTCATTTTGTCGCCGCTCATCTCGCACTCTATATAACTCTTAACCTTCCCTTTCTCGACGATCTAGCGCAATCCTTGCATACTCCACACCTCAAACAATACTCTACAATGGAGACTGCACGCCTGAGGCTCAAGCCAATCGATCTCGCCCACCTCGAGGGTTTCCACCGTATCTGGTCCGATCCCGATACCACGCAATGGAGGTAATTCATAACCCCAACTCCCGACCACTAGTCATCTACGCTTATATTCAAACTCTAACCACATTCCAGTTCCCGGGGCGTCTGCAAAACAATCGAAGAAACTAAAGGCAGAATAACTGGCATCGTCCATGACAAAAACCGCCCTGGCGTCGACAATTACGGCGTCTTCATTCAGGAGCCTGTCAGCCCCGAAGAAGCCCATGTTATCGGCATCGTAGGCGTTCACAAAGATGACCCCGTGCCAGAACTGGGATATATCTTCCATCCGTCGGCTTGGGGGAAAGGATACGCGACGGAGGCGGTATCTGCTTTCGTTCGGCACTATTTCATTCTCCGGCCCGATGCGGCTTATATCGAGGCTAAGGTTGATGCAAAGAATGGGCCTTCGATACGGGTGTTGCAGAAGTGTGGGTTTGATGAGATTGAGACGTTGGTTGGGGGGGCTGAGTCGGCGTGGCTGGATCCTCCTATGAGGGATTTGGTTGTTTTTCGGGCGATGAGGAAGTGAATAAAATGATAATGATCCATTGAAGTACATAGAATAGGGGTTGGTATATACGCCCCGGCATCTTGTCCCCTCCTGTCGCATCTGCCCGGATATCCATTCGCATTCAGAGATCAACCGGGCTTATCTTTTGTCTCGGTGAATTCTCTAATGCAAGAAGCCAAAGGTGAACAGTGAACACGGAAAGAATATTAATGATTATTCAAGATGATTGCTTGTATGTGGATATAGCCGTATAAACATTGTCCCTACATCGTGCTACCAAACAGACACACAACACAACCACACTCCTAGAAGACAACCTCCTACAGAGCCAGAGCAAGGCCCAGAATACCAGCGGCACCCATAATGCTCATAGCAACACCACCAGTGGCAACGGGGGCACCACCAGTAGAAGTAGCAGAAGCATGAGCAGACGAAGCCACGGCAGAAGTAGCTTTAGAAGCAGCGGACGTAGCCGAAGAAACAGCGCCGCTCACAGCAGCACTGGAAGACTCGACCGAACCAGTGGTGGAACCAGCGGCAACAGCGCCAGTCGCGGTGGCAACAACGCCAGCGGCAGTAGCGGTAGCGGCATTGGCCGAGTTAGTGGCCGTAATATCGAGGCCGTAGGCGCTGGTAGCCCAGGCCTTGACGCTGCTGGGCAGGTTGTTGTACCAAGCAGGCAGGGTACCGGCCTCGATCTCGGACATGATGGAGGCGCTGGAGGCGGGGTTCATGATGTCGGACAACCAGGTAGCCGGGATGGCGGTCGCGATGACGCTCAGGATGGAGCTGGGGACCGAGTCGAGGAGGATAGAGCCGTCCCCGCTGGAGGAGGAGGACGAGGAGGTGCCGGTGGCCTGGGGGGCGGCCAGGGCCGTACCGGCGAAAAGGAGGGCGGCAATAAGCTTGAACTGCATTTTTGGATTGGGATGTGGAGAGAATGTGGGTATATAAAACGAATGGTCGGACTGGTAGACAGTGTCCAAGGGTTAAAGAGTGACTGTATAGGGTAGGTTTTGAGTGAAGAACTACTCCGTAGAGAAAGAAAGAAATCAGAGGAATCGTCAAGGGTGTCCAGGGTCTAAGGCTTATGTAGGCCCCATGGCTGGGTAGTGGGCAGTCTAGTCCTTCCCCGCTGAGCCTCTTTTTTGCCTCCATTGTATCTTACAGGGTCTACTCCGCGCAGGGTCTGTTGATTGATCTTTCTTCGGTACTGTAATTGGGAAATGTCTTACCCAGGCTGATGCCTGGTTGGCCAAGGAATTCATTCCCAGAATCTCAGCAGTCTAGACGGTCTCTTTCAGGTTATTATGACCGAGAAGAAAGGACCGAAACGAGCTAAAAATACAGCTATAACCCTTAGCTCCGAATCCTGTCTCATTCCTGGCCAATGGCAGAGTGTTTAGTGGTTCTCGCCAATTCTCACCTCGATTCATGGTTCATCTTTTATCCTGGTTCCTGGAGATTGGAAGTCGTAGTCAGCAGCCACGTTTTGATTTTACACCAATCCTGTCCAATAATAGTCTTTGCCCAAGAGGTCGGAATATCGGTGTTTCCCCCTTTTTTCATGCGTAGAAACTTCGAAAGTGAATCCGATAAGCTCTATTCTTGGCTCGCGGTGCCAAGACTTCCAGAATACATTTCCGTGGGACCTGTGCAGAAGAGCCTCGTGGCAAGGCAATATGAATAAGATATTATTCTCACGTTAGCATTAATCAGCCTAACCCCGTAATTCCGCATATTATTCCCGTTCCCGAATTAAGTTTCCATCGCGTCTCCGCTATTCTCGAGATTAAGAATCTCACCTTGAACTCGGATTCCAAAGCCCTTCGTCATCATTTACTTCTCCTTAGCTAAGCCCACCCAGAAACCCTAAAAGGATCTTTCCATTGACCCAGACTACAAGAATCAACCAACACATATAAAGAACTATCCACCCTCCTTGAAGGCTTGTTGATCCCCAATCTACACAATCCAATGGCTTCTCGCGCACTTCGATCGGCTTCCAATCTCCACTTCCTCTGCCGCACCTTCGGCTCCACCACGTGCACTCGAGCAGTATTAGCTGGCCCAACCCCGCCATCACAGATAAAAAGCCATCTGCCCCTCCAACGACGATCCTTCACCTCGTCCCTGCCCAATTCATTCACCTCTTCGTCTCCTACTTCCTCCCCAGCAACAATGTCTACCACCGACGCCCTCGTCCAAGCGGCCCAGTCCCGCCGCACCATCTACAAGCTTGGCAAGAACAGCCCCGTGCCTGACTCCAAGATCGAGGAGCTGGTCAATGCCGCTATCTTGAACGTTCCTAGCTCGTTCAACACCCAGTCAACCCGTCTGGTTGTCCTGCTCCGTGAGGAGCACGATAACCTGTGGGATATCACTATCGAGACTTTCAAGGGCCTCGTTGCTACTGGTGCTGTTCCTGAGGAGGTCTTCCAGAAGCAGACCCTCCCCAAGCTGCAGGGTTTCAAGGCTGCTTACGGCACTGTATGTGTTCCTATCTTTTCTATCGGTCTTGTTTCAGATGGAATTGAGCCAATTGCATCTGTGAGATATCTTATACTAACCATAACACCCATAAACAGGTCCTCTTCTACGAAGACCCCGCCCACATCAAGCCCTTCCAGGAGAAGTTCGCCACATACAAGGCTCACTTCGAGCCCTGGGCCGAGCACTCCAACGCCATGCACCAGTACTTCCGTAAGAATCCCCTTCACTCATCCACCCATGCCCACCACACGTACAATTCCAGCTAACCAACACCATTCTCCTCCAGTCTGGACCGGCCTCGAAACCCTCGGATTCGGCGCAAACCTGCAACACTACAACCCCCTCATCGACGCCCCCGTCGCCCAAAAGTGGAACATCCCCACCGAATGGCGTCTGATTTCCCAACTCGTCTTCGGTAGCCCCGAGGCTGCGGCTGGCGAGAAGGCGCAGAAGCCTATTGAGGAGCGTGTCAAGATCTTTGGCAAGCAGTAAGCGGGTCTCTCCATCCTCTTTTCTCTTATTCAATTCCCCGGAAGCTTTTGTATATACCTCCATTCGTCCCAAAGGGACTAGGAGATATGACGTGCATGCCGACCTGCGCTGGGCTGGTACGGGGGCTTTCTTTCATGTTATGATGACTTTCCTTTTTCGTTGATCTGATGCCGATTTTTCCCGCGCGTTTAGACGTATAGATGGGGTTCAGGCTAGAATTTAGATTTGAATAAATTTGTTTCTACCTATGCGCCGTTCGGTTAGCTGCTTCGAATAGGTAGTGTATGGACTGGATAACGTGTGTCAATTGAAGGATTCGAGATATTGTAGAGGATTGGGTGGGACTCTTCGTGCCGAATGCTGCTATACATTGAGTGAATCATCCTTCAACATTGGGAGAGGAGGAGGTGAAGTTTCGGGAATCATAAATTTAAGGTTGTTCTGTGTGACGTAACACAGATGTGCGCCACCATATTATGGATGCTCTTGAAGCAACACAATTTCCCATTTCGCTTGTAATAATACCTGAGTATACAAATCTAGTGCCCTCGCAATCTCTCAGTAAAAATACCTCATCCCCACACTATCAATTGACACCACCACCACCACCACCAATCCCCCTTCACCCCGATCTATACCAAAACTCCGACGAATGACCCAGACACTCGCCAACAGTAACAGCTACCCACCAGTCAGCCCCAAATACAACCAAAAGGCCCAAAACAAGCCAAATCAACTCAAAAAAGAAACAACATACCATTCAAACCCCTCCGTCTAACCTCCCCAATCATACCTCCCACCAACGTAGTCGCCGTATTCTCCTGCGAATCATGCGCAAGCACAATACTCCCACCCGCATCCAACCCCTCCCTAAACAACTCAAAACTTTTCCAACTTCCCTCCGGTGAATCATTCACCTTATCATCCGTCACGATACTCGCCCCGATAACATGGTACCGCAGGTCCGCCATTGCCGTCAGTACGAGCTCGTTGACATGTAGCCACGGTGTGCGCGTGTAAGTGGGGATGAAGCCGAGGATGCGGAGGAAGGCGAATTCGAGGGTTGTCATTTCGGTCAGGATTTGGGTGTAGGGGAGGGTTGTTAGGTTGTGGTGGCTCCATCTGGAAAGATACAATACAATTGTGGTTAGTTTTAGGGCATAGGGTAGGGATTGGATGTTGGTGGGTGGGGGGACGTACGAGTGAGAACCTATCTGGTGTCCCTCTGCTAATGTACGCTTGACGACGTGCGAGAGCTCATCGATGTTGCCTTTCCAGTCGCCGTTTAGGAAGAATGTTGCGTGGATGCTGGCGTTGGCGAGGATGTCGAGGATTTGGTCTGTGTAGATGTAGGGTCCGTCGTCGAAGGCGATTGCGATTGTGTTTGGGATTGTGCAGTTGTTTATGACGATTCCGTAGGGGAGTTGGGGGGTTGTTTTGTTGTCTTGAGTGGTTTGGAGTGGCAGGATCGGGGTTGAGATGGGTGATTGAGGGATTGCTGCTGCGGAGGATAGGGTTGCTGCGGAGAGGACTGCGGCGAGTAGGATGAGTTGATTCATGGCTGGTATCAAGATCAATGAGTGAATATTGAATGTTGTAGGGATGCAATGGATGGAATGGCAAGGAAGTCTGTTGGTTTAGTAAAGTAGAGGGCATGTTGAGGCTTTAGGGCTACAAGACGAACAGGAAAGAACGACCTTGCCACTCCCTACCACAAATCTCCATTCTAAAATTTACAAACAGGGTAACATTAGAAGAAATTCTCATTGAAAATTAGCAATTCCATCCGCCGTTGCCAAAAAAACAAGCAGCCACCAGATCCGTCGACAAATAGTATCAAATATGAATACATCTGGGGGAGCGCAAAAGGTATCAAAAGGTAAGGCAGAGTAAGACAATTCCCCTCGCATTTTTTCGCCTTCTGTCCAAACGAGCGGGAAAAAAGAAGGTGAACGTTTCCCCAGGTCCCCGTCTCCATCTCCATTCCATCTCCTAGCCCATCTTCTCCGGCTTCAGCCCAATCAAGCGGGCACAGTTCCTCAGTCGTATCAAATTTAACCCTTACGGGAGTACTTTTTCATCGACTTGCGCTGGCCCTTCTGGCTCTCGCGCTCAAGGTACTTACGCTGCTCCTCGGCAGTCATACCACGGAGCAGACGCTCGCGCTCCTCCTTCTTGATCTTCTCGGCGGCCAGCTTGCGCTCTTCGGCCTTCTCCTCCTCTTCAACGCGGCGCAATTTCCTGATCTCTTCGTCGCGGACGTTGCGGATCTTGCGCATCACCTCACCACGCCAGTGGGCGACAGAGACGAGCTTGTCGGCGAAGCGCAGGAACTGGTTGAACAGGGGAAGGGTCGACTCGTATCCGGACGAAAGGTTGACGGAGAGCTGGATGCGCTTCTTGGGGACGGTCTCGTCGATCCTATATTGACAATGTTGTTAGCAAGGTGACCAAAGTCATCTGATGTTTAGCGGCTTACTTGGTGGGCTTGTCAATGGGCTGGTCGGTCACAATCAGGAACTCAAAGTCATTGCCCGCCTGCTCGATGGCCTGGATGAGGTCCGGGGTGAGCAGAGCATCGGTAATCTCGGCGCTCTCGCTCATCACGGTAACCCAGGAGGGAAGCTTGGGGTGATCCTTGGAGAAAGTGATGGAAGCGTCGTAGCGGTCAGTGCGGAACTTGCGCATGTGGCTCTTATGCACAACAGCCCAGATGAAGCCATCATAGGTTGAGTTGGCCACCTTGAGAGAGGAAGACTCCTTGGCGAGAACTGGAACCAGATCCTTCTCCTTGCCATCGAAAGCGTACATCAGAGCCTCGTACTTCTCGGCGGGAGCCTCCCAGGTCTCGAAGAAGAAGCTGAAGACATACTCCATGATGTAAGTAATGGGGTTGTAGCGCTTGGGCATAGTGAGAGCGATATCCAGGAAAGCCACATTCTGACGGCCAGTGGCATATGCCGCGAACTCGTGAGCCGACTTCTCCTTCAGCAGCTTCTCCGGGTTGGCCAGCTCCACGGTGACCTCCTCGGGGCCCGAGCGGGAGATACCATCGAAGCCAACGACGGCAAACTCCTTCTGCAAGGCTGGAATATGAGCCTTGGCCCAGTCCCGCACCTTGCGGCGGTTCTTGCGCGTGCCCCAGAGATGGAAGAGGACAACCACCAGGATGAAAGGCATGATTATGGCCTCCTGCATGAAGTCGCTAGGCGAGGTGCGCTCCCAGATGCGATACCATTTCGTATAGGGAACGGCACCTCCAGTGCTGAAGGCCGGGATAGTGGTCGTGTCGGCGACGAGCGATGCAGGAGACGGGTTCGGGGCCTCGACAAAGTCGGCGAAGTCTATGAAAGGTGGTCAGTCTTCGCATTGCCATTGCGATTGAATGAAGGGCAATTGCGCCTAGTAAGACTTACCATCGTCTGGGTTAGCAGCTCCCGAGGGCTGAGAGCCGAACACGTTCTTGAACACGCCCGCCATGGTTGCAATGGAGACACGATGGTGGGTGGAAGGGAAAGGAGGTGGAAAGAAATGAAGTGCGGAGCTAAAGCTGGGCTGGCTGTTAGCGGCCCCACGAAATCTCCGGGGGGCAGTTTTAGGCGGTGCTTACGAACCTACGGACCTCCGCGATAAGACCCAGTAAATGCCAAGATTTGGGTCGACTGGCACTTGTCAAAGTCACTACTCACAAAGTACGAAATAGGATAATGCTGTTGGTGAGGAGAAAAAAAGGTGAAATTTCCAAATGTTCCAATCCAATACCCGTATATCCCAGCCTGTATCCCAAATCCAAAGACTGTACAAAAGTACTGGTGGTATCCCGCGAAAAAGCACCATAGTAAAAAAAGAATCGACGCCAAGGCTTCGCAAGAACCCAAATTTTTGTACAATCCCGCTGTTAATCAACGCATGAAAAGAAGACAAAAAGGAAAAAATGAACAAATAAAAGTCGTAGCCGTCATTAAAAGCTCGAGTCTTGCTCGAGAAGGAGAAGAGAGGAAAGAATAAGGAGTGGCGATGCATGTGGCGCATCAAATTTAGTGGCCATAGGCCGGAGGAGGAGCGTCGTCCTGGGCGCGAGACCAGAAGTTGCTGCAGGCGTTGTTCGCCATGAGTTTCTCCTCGCGCATGCGACGAGCAATCTCACCAGCCAATCGTTCGACCAGAAGAGAGTCGACAGAGTCGCCGGTCGGATTGTCTTCCTTGGTGAATGGAAGAATGGTAGAGGGTAAGGGTGCCCGAGCGGTGCCCGAGGAAGGACCCGCATCGGCCTTTTCGTTTTGATAACCACGCACAGTAGCACGGGGGGTTGCCTCGACATCCTCGGCCTTGGAAGGACGAATGGTCTCGATGGAGTAGGATGGATCCTCGTCGCGAGTCAAAGTGCTGCGCCGAAGGGTCGGTCGCGAGACACTAGTCCGATATCGCTCTGGAATTATCGGCAGGTGAGAGTCGATCTCCGGGGACAAAGGTGGGGTAACCGGGTCATCGGATTGTTCGTTCACAACTGGCAGGGGTGCAGAGTAAATTGATGGCGGGCTAGAAGATTCTGTCATGGCACTCTCGTCGCTCACGCTCATGGCGTCATCGGTCGTCTTAGGTCGACGCAGGTCCACCACTCGCTTCTTCCGTCTCCGGGAGTGAGCCTTTGAGTGGCGTCCGGTTCCCAAACTCAACCCGTAGCTGCTAAATGAGTGTGCCGATGACAGAGACGGGCGGCTGTGTGAGGAGGTGACACTAGCGGTCTCGTGGATCGACGAGGCCATACTGCCGATTTGCGAATGTGTTCGAGAAAGCGTCGGGCTCAGAGGGGAGGCAATGCTGGCGGCTTCGCTGGGGTCGACTGGTGATGTCCATGCGCGATATACGACTTCCTGGATGGAGGGGGTGAAAAGCGACAACGTCCGTTGGGAGTCCGTCAGGGCGGCGAGACGGAGGAGGTTCTTCTGCGAGAACAGCGAATGGGTCTCGACGGAGGAGTCCAGAGAGAGGGATGCAATTTCCGATTCGTTCAAAGCATTTCCCATCGCATCGACGGGGTCCTGCGGGGGGCTTGCCAATGGATCTTGACCGGGACCCTCCGCTGTAGATTCCGTATTGTCGTTCTGAGTCTTCATGTCCTCCCCGGTGCGATATTCGGGAACCCACAATCGAAGCGACAATCGGTGGATGATGGCGGGTAGCTCGTCCATGAACAGGATGCGGAGTTGAGCTTCGATTTCTTTCTGTAGGAAGTCGCGCACGAATGGGATCGAATCGAACGTCGACGAGACCTTAAGCGACTCAAGGGGATCATTGCGGAAGACGACGGTAATGCCCTTTTGTTTGGAGAAGACGAGGATCACAAAGCCAGAGAGCTTAAAATCGGAGAGGGTGATTTGGAGAGGGATGGTGAGTGGAGTTCTACATGTGATTGCGAAAATTAGCGAGAGTCAAAACAAAGAAAGGTGATTTCGCGCCAGAGGCGCGCACGACTGGAAGAAACTCACGCAGCAGCTAGAGGCTTCGGCGATGCGAACGAAGGCCTGGTAAGGAGGTATGTGTTGAGTGGGTTGGCTTGAACGCGAGTCTTGAGGGTCAAGAAAGCGTCGCCGGAATAGGACATCTTAAAGATGCCGCGAAAGCGATCCTCAGCCAGGTCACCGATTTCCAAAATTTCTAGGTTAGGGGGCATCGAGCCCAGATTGAGCTCGGTCACGATGATATCATCGACGATGATGGGCGGTTTGGGGGATTTATTGAGCGCGGCAGTAAGCAGATCTTGGGCGCGAGTGTAAAAGCCCGCGTCCGCCATCAACGGCGACCAGTTGAAGTTGAACGCCATGCCCGCGCATTGAGAAAGAGGCAAGCAAGCGAACCGTGTCGAATAAACCGAGCGCAAGTGAGAGGAATAAGAATCAGTGTTGAAGGGGGTAAGAGGGGGGGGGAATGAAGATGAAGGGTGGAGGCAAAGGCGAAAGCAAAGCAGGAGAAAAGTGAATGTGAAAAAAAGGGCAGAGGCTTCCCGAGGGTCACGGTTTCTCGGTCACAGGCCCTCGCGTGCCCCGACCACACCACAACTACAGTAACTACTCCGTACTACCGGTATCTCGGCTCTCTTGACAACCACTCCCAGTGTCACTTTTTCTTTGTTTTTGGTTCCAAGCAACCTGGATTACGAGTATTTCTCTTAACCCAAACTATTCTTGGAATAAATCTAACGGTTAGCAGGTTTTATCTTCGGATTTCATTCACCATGATTGCGCCCGGATCTCCCTGAGTACGTCACTTCTCTTTCCTCTCTCTAGGGCCCACCCTTTCCGACCAGCCCCGATGCTCATCCCACTTGGAGTGTTTCCGGAGCTATTCACATTCCGTGCCCGGGCTTCTCTTGCATAAGTGCTTCCACTGGCTGCTTCAAGTCTATGAAAGGGGCCCGCTTACTCACAACCTGGAGGAAAGGGGAATACATCCACAAAGTATTATTGGACGCGACACGAAACAAAAAGGCCTCGACCTGCCTGCCCAACGCGGTCGAACGCGGGCCAGAAAGGGCCAAGAGCCGTGCCGATCGGGACTCCGGAGTACAGCAACGTGAAGTCCGGAGGGTCCAGAGCCCAGCCCACGGGCGGATGGATCATGTTTCTGCTCAGCGAATCACTGCCAGGGACCCATAATGCACGTCTTAAGTTCTTAACGCATCTTCTATGGGGGATTCTCGTGCAAGTTGATCTCCTCTTGCCTGCAGCTCCATCGACAAAATTAGTAGTCAACAAGGCAAGGCTACTTTGACCTAGGACTTGGTCATCGACAGTTTTGAAACTAGTATCACAAGCGCCCGCATTGGAGCTATAAATCCTTTGTTTCGCCTTTTTCTTGTATCGTTGACTGGACAGGTCCTGAAACATCACAAAATATATTGTGGGGGGGGGCATGAAGACTAAGTATACTTGGTGTCATTCGTCTCTTGGATTCAACCGCTATTCCCCATTTCGAGGCCGATATGAATGACCGGCCACCTACTCAGAAGAACTTTCGAGGAATCAATAGTCGCCGGGGTTGATTCTCTCCTTATGGTATTTACAGTTTGACACGAGAACTGACAAGGCTCACAGGAGACGATCTGACAGCTGGCCCAGCAAGACCTATAGATAGCGACTGTCAAGGTTGTCCATATTCCACGGTCGGAGTAATGTTAAATTACCTATTCAAGTCGTTAAATTGATAGATACCCCATTATTAAATCAGCAATATTCAAGTTAGAGTGCAAGTGACGTAAGAATGGCGAGTAACTAACTAACTAGTTAACTAGTTAAATAACTAACTTATAACTAGTTAAGTTAACTAGTTAGGCTAGTTAGTTAGTTAGTTAGTTAACCTAACGTAATCCACGGCCGACCTGATAACACGGCCGACCTGATAACCCCACCAGAAATCGCGCATTCCTTCCTGCCTGATATCTTCCACTGCCTACGATGCCACCAGATCGCTCTCAATCCTGGCTAAAATCGGCCAATCAGGAGGGTAGAATCCAATTAGCCCTTCGCGATATTAAACAGGGCCAAATACCATCGCTCAACGCTGCAGCGAAGCTATACGATATACCCTACGCTACCCTCCATACGCGTGCTTCGGGAACAGCCTCACGCGTCGACAAGCGCCCATCTGGTCGTAAACTGACTCAATTAGAAGAGGATTCGCTTACTGAATGGATCCTCTCTATGGATTCGCGTGGGGCAGCGCCTAGGCCCTCTACTGTTCGAGAGATGGCCAATATCCTTCTTGCAGCGCGTGGAACCACCCCCCTATTGACCGTTGGCGTTAATTGGGCATCAACATTCGTTAAACGGCGCGATGAGCTTCGATCGCGCTATTCAAAGCGATATGACTACCAGCGCGCTCTTAATGAGGATCCAAAGGCTATAGAAGAGTGGTTTTTGATGGTATAACGCGCAATTGATGAGAATGGTATCCAACCGGAGGATATCTACAACTTTAATGAGACAGGCTTTGCGATGGGCCTTATATCATCATAGAAGGTGGTTACACGAGCAGAATACTACGGTCGGCGATCGATTCTATAGCCTGGTAATCGCGAATGGGTCACCGCGATCGAAACGATATGCGCTGACGGCTATTCGCTACCGCCCTGTATTATATTTAAAGGCCAGGTTTATATCGCTAGTTGGTTTGAATCAAACCTCCCGAGGGATTAGCGAATCGAAGTATCGAATAATGGCTAGACTACCGATAAAATAGGCCTTCGCTAGCTCTAAAAGATCTTTATTCCATGCACTAATTCGCGCGTACGAGGGCGGTTTCGGCTATTAATCCTTAACAGGCACGGTAGCTATCTTACACCTTAATTCGATCGAATATGTGCTGAACATGATATTATACCACTTTGCATGCCTTCACATTCGTCTCACTTACTACAGCCGCTTAATGTTAGATGCTTTACAGTGCTAAAGCGTGCCTACGCGCGCTTCGTGAGCGATTTAGCCCGTACTGGCTATAATCATATTAATAAGCTTGATTTCCTCGCTGATTATCCACGCGCGAGGATAGAAGCTTTTCAGCCGAATATCATTCGAAATAGCTTCGTGGCTGCCGGTCTTATACCAGTTAATGCTAAAAGAGTGCTTTCGAAGCTTACGATTTGCCTACGAACGCCTACACCACAGAGCAGTCGACCTAGCAGCAGATCTAGCCAATACACACCAAAAACGCCTAAAACAGCGAGTCAGCTAGAGAAGCAAGCTTCTATGCTTAAAGAGCTTCTAAAACAGCGATCGCATAGCCCGCCTACACCGTCAAAACTTATGCTTGATCAAATTATCAAGGGCGCCTATCTCTCATTACATGGCGGTGCATTACTAGCGAAGGAGAACGCCGATCTACGCCAATCGAATGAAAAGAAACGTCAAAAGCGCACTCGATCGACTAGGCAGATTGCACACAAAGGGGGTCTATCGATCGAAGAGGGTCAACAGCTAGCTCAGCAGCCAATTCAGCCAGTAGAAGCTAATGAGGTAGTATCGCATGAGGAGGCCAATCTGCCTATTCAGCCGATTCAACCGGCCAGGAGGGCTCCGCCTACCTGCAGTGGATGTGGCCAAATTGGCCATAGGATTACTTCATGTAAAAATCGTATTATTTAGTTGAATTAATGGGTGTTGGTTGAGATAATCAATTTTGGAATTTTCTAATGGGGGTGGGTTATCAGGTCGGCCGTGTTATCAGGTCGGCCGTGGATTACGTTAGTTAACTTACTCCGGATGAGTCATGACGAATAGTCTTTAGTTATAGGGCAGCCCCGTGATTGGTCACATGCCGAGCTTGCTCTTTCCACGGCAACGATGCACTAAACCACTTTTGGCTAAACATCAATACCGCCCAACTCCTCCGAATCCTTTCAAGATCGCTGAGCTTGACACCGTCCTTTCTCAAATACATACTCTACCACTCGACAAGCTCAATCCCTAATTATACCAGCATCTGTGTTCCTCATTCACCCAAGGGACCATGTCGACCCGAACTTCCTCGTCATTGTCGGGTCACGCGACACCAATGGAGCCCCGAAAACCCACCACGAGAACGGTCGCGCAACGAAAGGTCTATGGCAAACGACGAAACAACACACCGAGAGCCGTTTTCGAGAAAAACAGCCCAGTAAGGACAAAGCCAGTGCCTGCAGATATGAATGACACCGTCGAGGATCTCCAGACAAAGCTGGCCAAAGTGTCAATCAACGATGAGCTGGTCCCCGAGCAGCAGGAGCCCGACACTGCATCCCAGGCAGACAAGACCGAGGAGGCTACCGAAGGTGCTTTATTAGCGCAACTAGCTTCCAGTCTGACAATCACACCACAATTTATCGACCCCCCCAGCGAAAATCCGTCACCTAAAGCACCGGCTTCCAAACAACAATCCTACGAGACAATGGTGGAAGTTCGAATCTTCCATCAACCTGCAAAGAAGGGATCTTCAAGAACTAAGCAACAAGAAGGAGACAGTCCAGCCATGGAAAGGAAAACACCAAGGAAGAAGAAATCCCATCCCGCCGGGCGAAGATCATCCGGGTTCGTCCACGACTCCAAAGCAAATGCCTACGTTCGTCCTATCCTCAACGAAGCCCTATCTCCCATTGCATCTCAAAGTATCCAAAAATTCAGCACATGGGCGTCCCGATCCGCAACAATGTTCCAAGTCGCCAAACTCGCCGAAGGCTCCTACGGCGAAGTATACAAACTCCACCTTCGCGATGAAGCATCTCGGCCTCCAGTCTCCAAATCCAAGCTTGCCAGACTCCGCGCATATGGTGATGGCGTTTTTAAAGTGGTCCCACTCTGCGCACAACGCGGACCGCGCTCGAAGAAGTTCACTTCCATCGCTGAAATTGTCTCCGAGGTGAAGATGTTGAAGTACCTGGATCCGATTCCTGGCTTTGCCCGGTTCAGAGAGATTCATGTCGTGCAAGGTCGCTTCCCGGAGTCGTTCCAGAGTGCGTGGGATCATTATAAAGAGACGAAGGATGATTGCTGGAATCCTGATCCGTCTAGTAAGAAGGCCTATTCGGATACTCAGTTGTGGGCTATCATCGAGATGGATGATGCGGGTTGTGAACTGGAGAAGTTCTGTTGGTCCTCGATATTCCAGATCTATGATATTTTCTGGGGCGTGGCGATGGCTTTGGCGAGGGCCGAGGAATATGCGATGTTTGAGGTGAGTTCATCCAGAGTTTCTATTGACACATGGTCATCTTCTGACTGCCGTCTAGCATCGTGATCTTCATTTGGGCAATGTCTGTATCCGCTCCACTCGACCAGACGGCAAGATGGATCCTCCAACAGAAGTCGACATTGCACGCCAATCTTCACCTAGCGGTTTCGGGTACAGCTGTCTTGAGACTACCATCATCGATTACTCGCTCTCGCGCGCCGATCTACGTCTAGCGGATCTACCGGATGACCCGGAGGGTATCGTAGAGATCGCATCGTCCGATCTAGACAAAAGACAGATTT
The DNA here is from genome assembly GCA_023626575.1 of Penicillium sp. PF1803. Taxonomy (NCBI): domain Eukaryota; kingdom Fungi; phylum Ascomycota; class Eurotiomycetes; order Eurotiales; family Aspergillaceae; genus Penicillium; species Penicillium sp. PF1803. The sequence goes on from JAMAGZ010000167.1 coordinate 15,781, forward strand.
TCGATGCCATTGGCGAGGATGAGGACGAGGCCCTCCTGAGAGACACATATCGCTATATGCGTGCAACACTATACACCGGTATCCCTACGCAAACCGAGAAACCCCCAGACGTCCCAGGTATCTGGGCGGAGTACGTGCCGCGTACGAACCTTGTCTGGCTTCTTTTCTTGCTCAAAAATCTCTTGAAGAATCGCAAGCCTGAGCCCACACAACCCGCTCCTGCACCCCAGCGCACGGCTCTTGCATCTTGCTCCCCAAATCTGGCAATGAGTCCGCACCCAAAGGGCAAGCCTTCCAAGGCGAAAGACATTAACGTGGAAGGTGATCTTGTCAGGCAGCGACATACCAAAGACATTCAAGCCCGAGTCTCACAACTCAAGCAGATGCTCGAGGATAGACTGAAGGATGTTCTCGATCTTTTGAATCTCGAGCACGGCCACGAAGATATGTGTTGCGCGGCAGATCTGGTTGCTTATGCGATGGACTCGGAGTGGCTGGCGAAGCAGGACTTCTTTTGAAACCTATGGTGACTGCGCTGTAGTTGTAGCAATATCGTGCATTTTGTTGGAGGCATGTTTAGGCGCTTTTTGGTTATTACATTTTTGTGGAGTTTGCGGAAATTTTTGGCGCATTGGCTTTGTGACGTGGGCACAGCGGGTTTATTGCATATAGAGTTTGCATTGGTAGATTGGTATCAATTGGACATTCATCTGGGTTGGCCAGCTATTCTTGAAAGAAATATGCACTTAACTTTCTTGCAAGAAATACGACTCTAGACTATTTTTGTCTCATCATATTAACCGGCTTCCCCAAAGCTCAGATAACGCTGTCCAATCGGTAAACAACACCCAAGATAAGCAGCGTCAGCGTCAGCCTGTCAGGCGGATGGCTTGGCGACCCCTCTCGAGTTTATCAGCTGGACTCCGCACATCCCATCATTTTCTTCAAGTATTTGTCGATGTAATCATACGTGCAGGTGTGAAGTCATTATGAGCTTCGGCTTCAGCGTTGGCGACTTTCTCACCGTCTTCGAGCAAGCCAACAAGCTTCGAAAACGATTTGTTCATGCGCCAGCGCAGTTTGACGCGCTCTCCGAACAGTACGTTTCTAGTATTTCCTATGGCGTCTTCTGATGGCCTTTATGGATGTGCAGTTACTCACTGCTCAGCTACTAGAGTTCGAAATCTCTCTATTGTGGTTCATGACGAAGATCTCGCCCTGACCAACGCGGTTCTCGACACCCAACTGAAGAACGACATAAGAAAGATAGCAACTAGTTGTGGGAAAGTCCTCACCGAAGTTGAAAAAGCACTTGAGCGATATAACGAAATAGATACCGGCCATGGTGTCAAGAAGGCCTGGAAACGGTTGAGATGGGATCAGGACGAAGTCCGGGATCTTCAGGATCGTGTGTGTGTTAACATCAACCTCCTCAAGAGTATAAATGGCCGTGTCACTCGCGACAATGTTGTGGAGTTGTTGGAACATCAGAAAGATGAGCAGCATCAGGCTTGTCTTGACTGGTTGTCTTCTACGGGCTATGCGGAAGTGCAGAGTGAGTATGCCAGTCAACGTCAACCCGGGACTGGAGAGTGGCTTCTTGAATCATCAATATTTCAGGACTGGGTAGCGAAACCATGGGCGACTTTGTTCTGCCCTGGTATCCCTGGAGCTGGAAAGTCGATCTTATCGTCCGTGATTATCGAAGAGCTGAATACTCGCTACGAAAATGACCACACTGTTGGCATTGCATATTTCTTCTGCAGCTTTCAGACCCATGACGATCAGAGTCAGAAGTTGGAGAGTATACTCGCATCTCTTCTGCGTCAGCTAGCACAGGGTCTGCCACAAATATCTGAAAGCCTTAAAGCCTTGTTTCAGAAGCATAAGGGTCGAGGGTCCCGACCGTCGCTCGATGAATACTTCCTGAGCTTTAGAGACACCTTAAACCAGTGCTCTCGGGCTTTTATTGTCATCGACGCGTTGGATGAATGCCACTCTTCCACGGTAGCGAGGCTTTTGGATTTTATCTTAGAGCTGCAGGCGTCAAACAGTCTCAACTTTTTGGCAACGTCACGATTGATTCCTGAAATAACGGCCAGGTTCAAGAACAAGCCAACTTGTGAAATTCGTGCAGCTATGTCCGATGTGATGGAATATCTCTGGGGCAATCTGAGCATATTGCCTTCTTTCGTTTCGCGGGATCCAAAACTACAAGAAGATATCGTTCATAAGATTACCGATGCCGCCGATGGAATGTAAGTTTACACTAACTCCGAGGCTGTTTAAAATAGTCTCAGGGGTGTTCTATGGCGCATGCTAATCATAAGCTAGGTTCCTTCTCGCGCGGCTTATGCTGGAATCCTTACAACACAAGTCCTCGCCTAGAAAAATGAAACAAGAGCTCAACGCCTTGACAAGTGTTGCCAGTCACTACGACATTGCATACGATACCGCCTACGATAAAGCCATGGAACGGATTCAAGGTCAAGTCCGAGACCAGCGAAAGCTAGCCGAAGAGGTTTTATCGTGGATAACGTGTGCAAAACGACCTCTCACAGCCGTAGAGCTGCGAAATGCATTAGCCGTGGAAGTAGGCGAATCAGAATTCTACGATGACAACATGCCCGATCTGGAAGACATCATCTCTGCATGTGCGGGCCTAGTCACCACAGTATCACGTTCTTCGGGTGACGTGATTAGGCTGGTCCACGCCACAGCAAAAGAGTATTTCGAGAGAAAGTGGACAATCTGGTTTCCAGACGCACACAGCAAAATTGCCACGACATGTGTGACTTATTTGTCTTTCGATGTGTTTGAAGAAGGTATCTGCTCAAATCAAAACAGGTTCGAAGAACGGATCCACAGATACCCTCTGTACTCCTATGCTAGTTCGAATTGGGGGCACCACACTCGCAGTCAGCCGATTGATGAGAGCTTGATGCTCGAATTCCTGAGCGACACACTTAAAGTTGATGCTTGCGTCCAAGGACTCTTTTACATTGGCGGGTACTTCACTCACAGCGGATACAACCGCAACGGGCCTCCTGGATTCACGGGCTTACATCTTGCGGCATACTTTGGTCTACTAAGTGTCGTGAGTTGCCTGCTCAAAACCCCCGATCTTGCTTCTACCAAGGACTCTATGGGTCGAGTCCCCTTGGCCTGGGCAGCATACAATGGTCATACTCAAGTGGTTGATCTCTTCATGAATCACGGATCCGACGCAAACCTCAAGGATAAGACCGGCCGGACACCAATATCGTTAGCAGCTTCGATGGGGCATCTTGATGCTTTGAACTGCTTCCTAGAGCACAAGATTGACCCAGACACCAGAGACACCGACAATCGAACTCCTCTCTCGTGGGCAGCATATCGAGGGCACCTTAAAATCGTCGAATCTCTTCTCGCGAAGGGTGCAGATCCCGAGGCCAGAGATGAGTATGGCAGAACACCACTTCTATGGGCAAGCTATGAAGGCTGGGTTGAAGTTGTTGAGCTAATTCGGGAAAGAGACGTCGACATTGAGACCAGGGACAGACTTGGTCGAACTGCACTGTCCTGGGCCTCGGAAAACGGACATGTGGTCGTGGTGAGGCTCCTTCTGGAAAAAGGTGCCCTACTTGACTCCATGGACGCAGAAGGTCGTACGCCTCTATCCTGGGCTATCCGGAACCAGCAAGAAGCAATTCGTTTGCTTCTAAAAGCAGCAGAGCGCTCTAGAGACCAAGCTTCTCGGTCTCTAGATCACAAAGAATCTGCCCCAAATAATATCTTTCCCAAGTTCCCTGGCGAACCCAACTCGTTCGCGACAGGGAAAGATCAGATGTCAACTTCAAACCCTCCCGAGAACAACCAGAGCAACTCCGATGATGGAAGATGCTTCCAGTGCCCATTGTGTAATCGCTCTTCGTTGACCTCAAACAGACATGTTCTTCAAAGACATGTGAGGGATCTGCACTTTCCTAGATTCAGATTGGTCTGCCCCGAGTCCGATTGTACCAGGACGTTCCAAAGGAAGGACAAATTCATGATTCATATGAAGGATCAACATCAAAGAGATATCCATGGAGAGGAGAATGATGCTTTTCAAATAGAAGAGCCACTTCCTGAGGGCTGCATCATCTGTCAAAGGCAGGTCACTTCGTGGGAAGATTTCTATACGTGTATTGAGACACATATTCAGACACCTTTAGCTCAAGATACCACATGAGGGAATCATGCGATACGGATTCCATCCCAGCACATTGAGTAGTTACTTAGATATCTCCACTGTAGCAAGCAAATTACTACACACAGATCTGCCTTCTCTTGACTTGCACGTAGGTTAGAATTCAAATCGAAAGGCCCTTTAGACCAGCTTCATCGTATGTAGTACAAACATGCCCCACTGTGTTGAATGTTTGGCTTGTTTGCACCTGCTATCAGCTCCGTCTCCGAGGAACGAGATCGAGATCACTTCCTTGAAAGATTCAAGTTCAGTAGCGCAACTTTACCATTGTATAATATCATTTGCCAGGTGAGTCAATAAACTATGCTCTTGTGAGATATTAAGCTGACCGATTTCCAGAATTCAAAGCTGTCCCGCCATAATAGCATCCTATACAAGGCATCTGAAAGAGAGCCATTGCTCTCACTTACGTCTGGGCTACAGCTCTGAAATAATTCATCAACTGGGCCTAAATTTGCACGAAATATCTGCCTTAGAGACTGCCGGGAGTCCTCCGCGTCTCAAGATCTCTATCATCCTTCAACCACCACCCATCAACATCTCCTAAAGACCTCATCCAACCCCATCATCTCTCTAAAATGCCAATTACCGGGTAAAACCCACCATCCCATCCAATCCAACCACCTTCCAACCCAAAAACTAACATCCCCCCAGCGTCTACTTCATCCCCACAACCCCAAACTCCACAACAACTCTCACAATCCTCACAGAGCGCCTCCGCGCCTGCTTCACAGATGAAGATCTCATCCCCATCGGCCGCTGGTTCCTAGACCATAAACTCATGCGCGACACACCCGGTCTTCTCCCCCAATCCACAAACCCAGGCCAACCACCCACAAAGCCACGCTACATGCAACTCCTCTCCCTAAGCCACTATCCAACCCACGGCTTCATTTACACGTCCGAACCAACCGAGAAGCCATTTCACCCGCCTAGCGCCGCGTCACCCGCGACGCCGGTTGCTAGCGCTGCGTCGCCGGGCCAGGGCACAGCAGACATGCCGATGGTTATGACTACCGTGCCGCCGCCGGCGTATAAGACGCTTTTCCAGCACTTCACGTACGCGTGCCAGCCATTCTGGTGTCACCGGTTAACGGTTACCGTACCGAACGGGGTTGTCTACGATGTAGGAGATTTCCGGGTGCGAATGGGTGATGTGCGACAGACGTTTCCTGTTGCGCGTGCGCGTGGGTCGATTGTTGAGATTGAGTGGCGGGGGCCTTCGGTCGTGGACTCGCTTTCTGGGGTGCCAGCGCAAGGGACTGGAATCGGTGAAGATGCGGACTTTGGGGTTGATATGTCGTTTTGTGCGCTTGAGGAGGCGGATGTTGATGCTGATTATGTGGCTACTGCGTCTTTGATTCGCGAGTTTTGGGGGCGGTTGGGGGTTTCGGGGGCTAAGGAGGCGATTTTGCTTCCTGGTCTTGGGAAGGAGGTTAAGGAGAAGCTTGGGAGGGCGAGGAAGGGGAATCAGGATGGTGGGAGTAAGGTCAGAGATGAGATCGGAATGTTGGTTGGGGTTGGGGGTGTGCCGTTTGAGGATGATGTTGATCCTACGGCGGGGACGGATGCTGCTAGGCAGTATATGGAGGTGTTGCGGTTTAATCGGTAGAAGAGAGTATGTGTATGGAGCATCATTATACGCGGGCTTTTGCTTTGGACGGCGAAACGTGATAGGGCAAGTAATACGGTCCACAGATGATCACTACAAGAAATCGAATATCTGGGAAATACATGGCCATCTAGAGTGTGAAGGGTGAGATCAAGAAGAGAATCAAGTCCATAGTTGTACACTATGGAAACGCAATCCAGAGCGCTGTCCCAATCAATCCACCGCATCCAGAACGTGTTATCTGCATTTCAACAAGCACGCTTGATCATGATTCATCCAAGCCATAGCTTAGAGCCAGCATCGACTATAGACTGCAGAGACTGGCATCGGAAAAGGGAGAAAGGAAGACATGGAAGAGAGAAACATCCTCATTGGTGGGGTAAACACCGCGAGTTCAACTAAAGATGGAGAAACAGGGCGAAAGAGGGTCGTTTATTTTTGCATCATGAGCTGGACGAACTCGTTGTCTGTAATCGGTGGTGGTTAGTACGTGAAATGACCAGTGGAGTCGAACTCGGTTCAGATCTTGTGAGATAGGAATTTCGGATAAACATACAGTCAATGCGACCATCGCCGTCCTGGTCCGCCTCGCGGATCATCTCGTCCACCTCGTCATCGGTCAGCTTCTCGCCGATGGAGGTCATCACGTGGCGGAGCTCAGCGGCGGAGATGAAGCCGTTGTTGTCACGGTCAAACACCTTGAACGCCTCCCGGATCTCCTCCTCTGAATCGGTGTCCTTCATCTTGCGGGCCATCATGGTGAGGAACTCTGCGGGCGCACGTAAATCAATTAGTCTTGGGCTTGAGAGAGGAAATAGCCACAATTAAATGGGTTGAGATATTGATAGCGTACCGGGGAAGTCGATGGTGCCGTTGTTGTCGGCATCGACCTCGTTGATCATATCCTGCAGCTCCGACTCGGAGGGGTTCTGGCCGAGCGAGCGCATGACAGTGCCGAGCTCCTTGGTGGTGATTTGTCCTATTGATAGTATAGAATTCAGTCACTCTGTTTTTTTGGGATGCTCGCAAGTTTCAATGGCCCCAAGACGGCTTCCTTGGATTGAGCGCCCGAGCTATCGCGGAAAGACTGGACTCACCATCGCCATCCTTGTCCTGTTCACAAGCGGGACGCCCGCCCTGGTCAGTCTACTGTGTTTTTTCCGATCGGAGATTGTCAATGCACGCGTCGGAGAGCACTCACAAACAGGGAGAAGGCCTCCTTGTACTCGGAGACTTGATCTTCGGTCAGAGAATCGGCCTATATGCAAATGCGAAGGTGTTTGTTAGTTAGGGAGTCCTAAATACCAGGATCGTTAGCCCCGCAAAGCGGGGGGCACGTTCGAGTCCTAAAGGGTTGTGCAAATAGGGGGAGGGACAAAACGGAATGGAAATCAAGGGTGGCCATACCATGGTGAAAGAGAGCGGTGGAATGAAGAAAGTAGAGGAGTCGAGAGGAGAGATGAGAATGAGGGGAGTGGGATGATGATGGTGGGGAGCGAAGTTAAGGGGAAACCCGCTGGAGCCAGCCTTACACTTCTTGGCCTTACTGCCTTACTGCCTTACCGTGTACACAATCAATACTTTACACCGTGGCGGGCCATACGAGAGTTTACCGCACATGATGCGGGTGCCTGGAGATAACAGCCAATGAGAGAGCCTAAAGTGGAAGGCGGTCAATTACTTCATCAGGAAACAATAGGCAATAAGAAAAAGCGGTAAATACCATACCAGATAGTTGCGCTTGTGGTCCAGCAGGGCTGAATCTGAACTCTGCACTTGGTCCCTCTTAACATTTCTCAGCTGAAATGTGGGACCTTGACAGCTGCAGGCGCATTTCGTTAGTCCACCCGGGTTGATAGTGAACCTCTCTGCCTAGAATCTGCCTTGCTTTCTTCACGCTATGCTTGCTATTGTGTAGCAGGCCATAGCTCGGCTGCAGATGACGCGGGCGGACCGCAAAAAGCTTGGTATCGTGGTGCTTCTACAGTAGTTGTGATTTACTCGCATAGCTATTTGAGTCAAGACACTCTCCACGATGCCTCGAGATGGTGTCATTGTCCCCGCGTCTTACCGCGCTAGCTTCTCAGACGACATGCTAGGTTCATGCATGCCCTTTGTACCCAACCAACCTGGGTTACGGGGGATAGTCTTGTGTTGGGCAGAATCGAAAGTAGCCTCAACCTGACTAACAAAGCTAGTGTGTGAAACAGCACTGCATGCATCCCTTGGTCATACTTATCTAATGTCCTAATAGCGCCGCCTTGGGTGTTGCCAAAATGGTGTCTATACGGAGCGAGCAGAGCAAATGTACAAGCACTGAGTGTATTCTTTGCTTGAGGTTGTAATATAGATACTAAGTAAGTGCTTATTATCCATAATTTTCATACGAGTCGGCGAGGAATGATGCTACTGACTCTCTGTCATGTCACCTACCCCGGCCTGTCACTTGCCCTCTGGTACTGCTACTTCGCTACTGTAGGCACTGATAACCAGGTATTTGGTACTTCATCTGTGAATATCAACCAATGTGAATGTTATGAATAACATTCAGACGGCTATTTTTCGATCTTGATCACTTCTTTGGATTTTGGATCTATGATAGTAAGTGCAATATGAGGCTATCCAATAATGAGACATCATACTCCTCCGGGAACCTCGTTATGAATGTGTCCCTGATGCTCCTCTAGATATGCTCCTAAATGATATATTCTCTGCCTGTTTACTTTGAAGAATGGGTTGCGCAAAGGCTTGACCTCTGGGATGAGATCGTGGTAATACGAAAGTGAAGACATACAGTGGGGCTCTATAGGTTTGAAACCCAAGTAGTCATGGATGAGTCGAATGATGGTCAGACCAAAGAAATGGTATCTTTGCCATCAAGAAAGATGATTCGAAAGACATTTGGAAGGACATCTCAAATAAGAGTGATTGAAGTATCTCTAACTGGTCTATTTCTCAGGTTCCTAGGCTGCCACTATACGTGAGTGTTATAAACTATGGTACGAAGGGCCAAGCTATCGAAGCAAATTGAATGACAACCTAAAATATAATGACTGGTGTGGATTAAATATAGGTGAGATGGTACAATAATAGTGATTTAGGAGTCTAGGTCCAGCAATTTTAATGATGTCGAGCGGCCAGGTGAGTCCGGGGAAGATGCATAATTACCGGGTAAATACCGTACCTTTCGGAACCCCTGCGCAGGCCGCAGTGGAGAGCTTCCCGGATGATTCGACTCCGCTGAGATCGGCCTCATCATTCAACCCGACAAACGTCCCCGACCTCCTCAAAAAGGGACCCTGGTTTCACGCCTTCCTCGTCAGTCGATCATGAACCTCGCAGATTTTACAATAATCTCTCGATAAACCTCCCGCACACACCCTCCCACGCTCCCCAGCCACGATGTGGCGGGATCGCACCAATCTGTACGACTACCCCAACTAGCTACCCACTGCCTGCGCTGGCCCTCACCAGCTTTCCGAAGAGATTCTGATACTAACTTAATTGCGCCTATCTCCAGCTACATATCCTACCGCCAGTCCTTCGCACACCACCCCGCCAAGAAGCCACGTTTCGGTGCCTCCAATGGCTTCGACGCACCCTCCCAACCGGAGGAAAGCCGGCGCCTCATCTCCGAGACGGGCGGTTTCGAAGAAGATGGCGATATGGTGATCGAGATGGACCTGCTACCTCCGCGCTGGGTCGACGTACAAGACGAAGTCTCGGAGCTATTAGCAGATATTGCGCAGAAGTCCGCGGAGCTGGACAAGCTGCACCAGAAACACCTGCTGCCCGGGTTCGGCGATGAGGATCTCAGGCGGCAGGATGAGGGTGTAATCGAGCGTCTGACGCAGGATATTACGCGCGGCTTCCATAGCTGTCAGAATGCTATTAAGCGGATTGATATGATGGTACGCGAGTCCAAGGAGCAGGGCGCAGTAACCAGTGGCGAGGAGACTATGGCGAAGAACATACAGATTTCCCTTGCGTCTAGAGTTCAGGAGTCGAGTGCTCGCTTCCGGAAGAAGCAGAGCACTTATCTCAAGAGTGAGTCTTCTCTCGTCGCCGGTCGAGCTCACATGTCCTTGCGGGGGCTGGGCGCATCGATCTCCAAGCTAACGGAGTATTTGTCGAACAGAACTACGAGATCTGGAAGGGCTGTCAACACCATTCGACCGCTCGCCCACACCAGTACAAAATCCCTTCACCGATCCCTCGTTGATGGAATCTGAAGTGGACAAATCATTCTCGCAGACGATGTTGATGCAGACCCAACAACGAGCCACGGGTCAAAACGATGCCGCCATCGCGCAACGAGAACGTGAAATCAATGACATTGCAAAGGGTATTATTGAGCTATCCGACATCTTCCGCGAGCTACAGACCATGATCATTGATCAAGGGACGATGCTGGATCGCATTGATTATAATGTGGAGCGGATGGGCACCGATGTCAAGGCTGCAGAGAAGGAACTCAAAGTGGTAAGATTGCGCTCCCTTGTTCCTTCAAAGAGTTCATTCTCGGCTAGTGGTGAGGTGATTAAAACGGGTTTAACATCGGACCATAGGCTACGAACTACCAACGACGTTCTACGAAGCGAAAGGTCATGCTCCTACTCGCTCTGGTGGTGATTGGTCTGATTATCGTTTTGGTGGTGAAACCGAAGAAGCACAGTTCTCCGTCCCCGGAACCTGAAGAGGAGTCCTCGAATAACATCAGGTCTGTGCTGGCCTCGGTTGACAGGGTAAGGAGACATCCGACATCCAGCCGATTCTCTCGAGATCGCTGGATGGATCCGGATATATTTCGATGATTGCTTTTTCTTCAGCGTGCATGTTGGCAACTACTTAATATACCAATGGGAGGAGGATTCTCATGCCCAGCTACTGTGCGATGTCATACTAGTAGACTTCACGTTGCAAAGAAAATGTTACATCAACATGTTTTCAGTAAATACCTAACAAAACCTTGGATATCTTCGATTTAGCCCTTCAACAATGAACACCTCTCGGACAGTCGAAATATGTGGTGAACAGAAACCGGAAGTCGAACAACAGATGTCTCATAATACAATGTGAAATAAACCAGATCACCAGACCGTAAATCACTTGCGGATCACTGGTTTCCTTCCTGGGCGATCATGGCCGCTACATCAGCATCCAAGTCTCCACCAGCGAACTCTGCATAGTCTTCCTCATGCGCCGTCTTGCGTCTCTTGGCAGCTGCTCCGTTCACACTGAGATCAAAATCGTTCTCACCCCCCGGAGAGATATGGGATGGATCAAATTCCATATCATTGTCCGTTTGGTCGAGACCTTGAAGAGTAAGGCCATGTGGAAGGCTTATCGGGGCATCTTCCGTGAACGGGCCGTGACTGGCGTGTGACTGCTCGGGTTTGGGTGATCCAACGGGCGTGATAGCCTCGATCGGGGGAGGAGTCAATCCTTCAATTTCAGGACGGGGAGGCTCCTCGCCTCCGTTACCCTGCCCGGGGGCAGAGAAGGAGGGGTCATCTTGATACCCGCGCATGATTGCATCCTCAACCTCGCGGCGCTTTGTATCCGTCTCCGCCTTTTTCTCCCCGAATTGTGCCACGAGAGACTCCTCCTTTTCAAGCTCCGTGCGATTAGTTGCGAGAAGCTTCTCGAGTCCGTCGATCAGGGCGCACCGCGACTTGATGACCTCTGAAACGGAATTTTCGGCATGCGCGAGTGCCTTTAGAAGGGTGCCGAGGCGTGCTGCGTGCACTGGAGGGGTTATCTTGGGGGCTTGTGGATCATTCAATTTGTCGTACTCGGTATTAGCAGTTGTGGCCGAGCTGTTGGAAGTGATGGCCGCTTTTGTGAGAGCGACTTGCAGGGGGACCAAAGGCTGAAGTTCAGACGGAGTAGATCCCGCAGAGGAATCCTTGAAGAACGAGCCGCCGAGAGGTTGTTTCTTGGTAGTCAGGCGGTTCTTGTCAATGTCTAGTAGCATCATGAATTTAGTCACGCGATTCAAGCCATGTTCTCAAAAAGTCGACGGTATGCTGGTCTTACCGTTCACACGAGCCTCCACGGCATCCAGAATCGGGCCTTCGAATACATGGCGCTGTCTCCATACATCCACGACTCGACGGATCTTTTGTTGAATGTCATTCGACGAGCCTTTGTATGCAGCCGCTGTGGCCTCCGCAACAATCTAATCCGGCATTAGCGATGCGCCTAGCGCGTTTGAGAGGCAGGATGACAACGAACCGGCGAGAAGGCAATCAGGAAATCTTCTTTTCCACGGGCTTTGGACTGCTGTGCGACCTCTATAATCTAGTCAGCTCATGTGACGAAGCGATTTTGGGGCGTGTTTACATACCATTTGCCAGGTAGACGAGGTTCAATCGCTTAGGGGGAGGCGAGTCGCGAATCTTCTGAAGCCAGATCTGAGCAGTCTTTTCAGCATGGCGCCTACACAAAGAAAACACAGATCCAGGTCAGCGCGACTACTTGCATACCATGCCATTGTTTAAACGTACCTGTGGAACATGACCCATTGCGCGACAGTAACAATGCTCTCTTGGGTCTCGTTCAGAGCCGAGAGCTTTGCTTTCACAGCATCATCTGTGTAGGCCATGATCGGGTTATGTTAAGCTTTCTGAAGCCGAGTTTCGGAATAGAGGAGGGCGTTCAAGGCGAACGGGAGAGGATGGAAGAGGGTAATCAGTCGGATTGACGTTGAGGAGCTGAAAGTAACAATTGAAGCCTGATGGTAAACGAGTGGTGTAGAGTAAGGCCAGGGAAATCAGAATCTGGCCAAAACAAAGCGCCCGCCCGCAAAATATCAGGTCAAATATTTCCACTCCGCAGCTGTTGACGTCGGACGATCAATTGAGTGAAGCTGTCCTCCAAGGAATAATATGTAAGGGAGACGTTGAAACAGGCTGTTTACCGCCTTCGTCACCGCTTGAGATATGTCCACCTTCTTCCCTCCCATCCTTCCCACCGCCTTCCTACTCCGTCTTCCTTTTAATCATCTCACCGCCTTGACCTTTATATTAAGTTTCAGGCTCCTGACACGTGATTTAATATCATTGCTTTCACCGCCTCCCCAGCAAGTGGTGCTCACCGCCTGGAAATGGCCGTGATCCAGGCTATGGCCGCCTCGCCGGCACCAACTGTCAACAACCGTCAAGCACACCAAGCTCTCCCCACCTTTTCCCCCTGTCTTCCTCCCTTCACCAACCTCCGAATCGAAATCCGAATTGACAACAGGGATATCCAGCCACTCCAGACATCCACCATGGCTGATCGCTTCCCCTCCTTGGAGGACTTCTCTGAGGGTACGCTCCGCTCACTTGCGCTCTCATCCGCTCAATACAACTAACACCATCTGTTTAGGCCAGACAGAGGTCGTTGAGAAGAATAGCGCTTCTGAGGATGACTTCCTCGCCCGTGAGCGCGCCGCCCTCGGAGAGGATGCCGACCAATTCGCTACCCCTCAGGACCACGTTGCGGCCGTCGGCGGCGGAGATGACCTACTGGGCGGAGGTGACGATACCCCCGCAGAGGAGCTTGGACAATTTGAGTCTTCCTTCCCCTCGGTAGAGACCCAGGCACAGAACGAGGTATGAATTACGTCTTGGATTCTATTGGAGAAATGGGATGCGCTGACATGGTGGTATCGTTGAACAGCGAGTTGCCCCTGGCGGTACGATCACTGGAACAGGTTCCCCTTTCCCTGCCACTGGATCTGCTTCTCTGGAGGACGACGAAGAAGAGCCTGAGCCTATCCGGTGAGTGATCTACTCTTACCTTTCCTCGTGATGCGGGCGCATTGAGTCGGCCGCTTGTCAGTTACCCCTCTCATTCCAACATTTTACTGACAATTGCGCTCGAATACAGTCTTTGGCGTGAGAAGCGCGACGCCGAACTCGCCCGCCGCGCTAAGATCTCCCAGGAGAAGAAGGAAGCCACCCTCCGGAAGGCCAAGCAGGATATCGACGACTTCTACGTTGCCTACAATAACAAGATCGACAAGCAAAAGGCTCAGGCCCGCGCCGAGGCTGAGCAGTTCCTGGCCAGCCGTGAGGATACCTCTGCTGGTGGTACCTCTTGGGAGCGCATTGCCAAGCTGGTCGACGTTTCGGGCAAGGGCTCCGCTGGCGGCGACAGCAGCTCTGGCAAGTATCGTTTCCGCGATATGCTGGTCGATCTGCGGAAGGACAAGGATGCTCCCGGTGCCAGCGGTGTCTAAACGTGGGTGATGACAACACCTAGAGGCCAAGGAGCTCGAAAATGCTGCGCTTGCAACAACCTCCTGGCTTCTACCCACGCTCACGCTCATGAGTGCGCAGGCTCCGCGCCTTTCCGACTTTGATTTTTTTTAGTTTGGGTGCAATGCCTCTGTCGCAGGCTTTCTTTAGGGGCTTGTTTTTGTTTTTCGCCATTCACCAGGTACTCCATCTATGATTTGTTTTTGCCCCATTCACCCTTTTCACCCATGAATTTCTTTCACTCCATGCAGCGAAGCGGCCTAGGAGATCTGTGTAACATAAATTTTTCAGACTGACGGCAACGTTAATATCAAGAATTCCCATTTAAAATCTTTTTAGTGCCATTCATTCTAGGTAATGCGACAGTGTCAACTAAACGTGGTGTGGGTATGCGGAGTAGGATGTAGAGAAATAGACATGTACTTCATTCGTTGTTCATCGCAGTGTATCTCATTTGTGGGTATTTTATGCTTAGTCCAATTCAGTCACATCACCACCAGCCTCGCCCACATCCTGCTTAGCCTCAGCCTCAATCTCAGCCAGCTTCTTTTGACCTTCCTCCGAGGTCCCATCAATAATGCCCTCCTCCAGGCTGAGCATACCGCTCTCGCCCAACTGCTCGACAACAACTTCTGCTTCCTCGACGGTCATCTTGCCGAGGACCTTGTTGACCTCGTCCAGAGACTCCGATGTCAATGCTTTCTGAAGCTCTGGCGAGAAAGAATCGAAAATCTTGCGGGCCTCAATCTCGATAGGCTCCTCGCTGTTGGCTGCGGGGATATTGATGGTGATCTTGGTGTTGGGGTCAACTGCATGCAATTGGATCTGCTCAACGCCAGCTGGGTCGTTAGATTTCTCTTTGCTGAGCTCGGCTGCGCGGGTCTTGATGCGGTTGTAGGTGTCGTTGACATCATTTGTGAAAAGGGTTGCAGCGCGATGCTCCTTGGTCGTGATACTGCGATGGAATGTGTTAGCTAGAGTCTCAATAGAGAGGCAGGGGTTTACATACCGGCCGAAGAAAAGCTTGATGCCGTCGGGACCCAGGGAACGGCAGTATTGCAAAAGCAGGCCCTGGTGCACGCATTGGCGAGCATATGCGTCCTCACCCTTGAGCTGGCTGTTGAAGGCCTCGACAAGCAGGCCATCCGTCTCCTTCTCGGCGACGATTTCGGGGTGCTCGGTGATGAATCTTTGGTAGGCAGTGTAGTCATTGGTCTTGAGCTTTGCAAATCGCTTGGCCAATGGGCTGATTTCAATGTTGGCCGGATCATCATCGTCGTCTTCCTCCTCAGCTTGGGCGACCGAGGAGCTCCCGGCACTAGGGTTGAGGAGCTCCACCTCGGATGTCTTGGCTGGGGCGGCAGCTTGAGGCTTTGGCTCGGCCTTGGGCACATATGAAGAATTGAAGCCATCATGCAGGCCTTCACTGGTAATTTTGCTGCTCTCTTCCTTCTCCAGCTGGGCCAATCTTGTCAACAACTCCTTCTGCAAGCCCTGCACCTTGTCCTTGTGTCCTTGCACGCCAGTGATATAAGCCTTGAACATATTGTCCGGCTTAGCATCTCCAAACTCCTTCTTGACCTGGTCTACCAGAGCGCTCATCATCTGTGAGTATTTGGGTTGTTCCTTCTCGTGGGTGTGAACGCCCTCTGGGGGTGGCGGGGCCTGGTCTTCGGTGGGATTGCTGGCGAACTCCATGATGGTCTGGAAAATGAACTGCTCAGGAGAAGCTGTGGAGTCTTCATGCTGCTTGAGAGAATCGAGGAGCTTGTCGATGCGAGAGAGTAGGCCATCGTTGATAATGCGCTCATACTTCAGGGTCTTGATATCGTGACGGCGCTGTTCACGCTGCTGGTGAATCTGAGCCTGTTTGGCCCGAATGAAAGACCGCTTGTCAACATTGGGGTGCACCTCAATATCCGAGTCGTCGGATAGCTCCAGTGCATCCCACTTGCTGTAGTCAAGAACCATCTTGCACGTGAGGGTAAATCTCGCGGGGTTGCTGAATGAGGCGGGGTATCAGCGGAGGATAATGTTCAAGGTAATCGGTTAGAAGGAGGTATTGTGATGACTGAATTAGCCCACAAAGAAGTTCATACAAGATCTTCACCGCGAAATGAAAGTCCAACGGGAGAAGGTGGCTCTAGGAAGAGACTCTAGACAAGCGCATCGAAAGCTCTCGAACAGCTTCCATAGGCGGTGGTAACTGGCAGAATCGCAATCCGGTCTGCCGACGAACGGGGGCGTGCGATCTCGCAACTCCACATGCTTTGGGGAGTTGACCTGAGGACTGTGGAACATGCGGTATCGCTAATTCTCACTCCATATGATAATGGCCTTCTTTGACACTTCTCGGTGATACTATCTATCCCCTCTCATTGACCGCTTAATCCAAATCCGAAAGATGCGCGGTCTCCGGCTACCGGCCTGGGCTCCCGGCGTCAGCCCTCGGCCGGCCTTACGATCGCAAAGCGCTGTGCTTCGTGACAGCTTGCCTCTGGCAAGTCGAAGCTTTTCTCGAATTGGTGAATCCAATGGCGCCAATCGACTATACACCACTGCCTCAGGAACTCTGCGCGACAGAGTCGGTAGTTCTGTCCGACCGGCCGAGGTCCTGCTTCTGCTTCGCCAATATAACTCCCAATATACCCCATCTACATCTCACATTGTTTCTCAAATACGGTCCTTGAACTCATCGTCACATCTCTACCAAGTGAAACCGCTCTCGCCCTCCTCGCCACCCTCGAACAGCTCCCAGGCAAATAGCCACCCGGTTCCGGAAAAGGACGCCGAAGATGTTGAAGATAAAGGGTTCGAGCTATCAGAGAGAGCTGCTCAAGCTGCGCAGGTCAATCTCCGGGCCAAGCTGGCCAAAGATGGTGCATCGGGCAAGAAATCCGGCTTTGCGGAAATATGGCGGCTGTTCAAGATTGCGCGACCCGAAGCGAAGGCGCTCGGGTTTGCATTCTTCTTCTTGCTGGTCTCCTCGTCCATCACGATGTCAATTCCCTTCTCAATTGGTAAGATCATGGACGGAGCCACGAAGAGTGAAGAAGAGGGCGGTGGCAAGCTGTTTGGCTTGAGCATTCCTATGTTCTACACTGCTCTTGGTGGAATCCTGCTGGTGGGTGCCGCTGCTAACTACGGTCGTATCATTATCCTCCGTATCGTTGGTGAGCGAATTGTCGCGAGACTCCGCTCCAAGCTTTTCCGCCAGACTTTCGTTCAAGACGCCGAGTTCTTTGATGCCAACCGTGTTGGCGATTTGATCTCTCGCCTGAGCTCGGACACCATCATTGTTGGCAAGAGCATTACGCAGAACTTGTCCGATGGTCTCCGGGCTGGTGTCAGCGGTGTGGCCGGGTTTACTCTGATGGCCTATACTAGTCTGAAGCTTTCCAGTATCTTGGCCCTGCTACTGCCTCCAATCGGTCTGGGTGCGCTCTTCTATGGACGCTCTATTCGCAATCTCAGTCGCAAAATCCAGAAGAACTTGGGTACATTGACAAAGATTGCCGAAGAGCGCTTGGGAAACGTGAAGACTAGTCAGTCATTTGCGGGTGAGATTCTTGAAGTCCACCGATACAATACCCAAGTGCGTAAGATCTTCGACCTCGGCAAGAGGGAGTCTTTGATCAGTGCGACGTTCTTCAGCTCGGTAAGTTTATTATTTCTATCATTCAGTAGCTTTCACTAATAGATCTGCAGACTGGTCTGATGGGCAACATGACTATTCTGTCCTTGCTTTATGTCGGAGGTGGCATGGTCCAATCAGGAGCCATCAGCATCGGAGAGCTGACATCATTCCTTATGTACACTGCCTATGCTGGTTCCAGCATGTTTGGCCTCTCAAGTTTCTACTCCGAGCTCATGAAGGGTGTCGGTGCTGCAAGCCGATTGTTCGAGCTGCAGGATCGCCAGCCCACTATCCATCCAACCAAGGGTATCAAGGTTGAGTCTGCGCGGGGACCTATTCGATTTGAGAATGTCTCCTTCAGCTATCCAACTCGCCCTGCAGTGAAGATTTTCAAAGACTTGAATTTTGAGATCCCTCAAGGAACCAACGTCGCTATTGTCGGTCCTTCTGGAGGTGGCAAGTCGACCATTGGGTCCATCCTGCTTCGATTTTACAGCCCAACCGGAGGCAGGGTCCTCATCAACGGAAATGACATTAAGGACATGAATGCCAAGTCGCTCCGACGGAAGATCGGTGTGGTCGCTCAGGAGCCTGTTCTTTTCTCTGGAACCATTGCCGAAAACATCTCTTATGGCCGGCCTCATGCCACGCGATCCGAGATTGTCGCTGCAGCTCGCAAGGCCAACTGCCAATTTATCAGTGACTTCGTAAGTCAACCTGCTCGTAATGTGAATACTACAATGCTAACCCAAATCACAGCCCGATGGACTTGATACCCACGTGGGAGCTCGTGGCGCGCAGCTGTCTGGTGGACAGAAGCAGCGTATTGCCATTGCCCGTGCTTTGATCAAGGAGCCAGATATTCTGATCCTCGACGAAGCCACCTCTGCCCTTGATGCTGAATCCGAGACACTGGTTAACAGTGCCTTGGCCGCTCTTCTCCGCGGTAATAACACCACCATCAGCATTGCCCACCGCCTTTCTACCATCAAGCGTTCCGACACGATTATTGTGCTCGGACCTGATGGCACGGTCGCCGAGCAAGGCTCCTACGAGGAGCTTAGCTCTCGCCCCGACGGGGCTTTCACCAAGCTCATGGAGTGGCAGATGAGTGGCGGAGACCAAGTCCCTGCTCCTCTTACACGGGCAGTCCCTCCAGAGGAACTCTACGAGCTTGAGACTGAAGAAGAGGAGCAGGAGTTGGAAGAAGACGAGGAGGTAGAGGAATCAAAGTCCCAGAAAAAGGAATAGACTAGGGACTTGATGTTTACATGTAGGTATACCCCAGCACCCAGACACCATAAAAAAGGGAAGTGCTTTTGGGGTCTCATACATTTATCTCACAACTCATCTCTTGGGGACCGATCTCTTCTCGTACACTTTCTTTTGCATTTTGTGTTGGAATTTTGGGCGATAGAAATTAAATGGAGCAATGAAGATCTTGTATAAATAGTGAATAACACACGTTTGAAATTTGACCTTGGTCGTTTCTTGATTGATTCAATTATAGGGTGAGGCTAATCGTACGACAACTTGTGCTTTCGCACGACATATACCATGGGGAATAACAGGTACAATGAGTACCTAGATACCCCCATGAATACGAAATTAAGCCCTTTATTACAGATACCTTGGCTGTCAAGAAAGACGTTTCAAAAGGCATTCAGAAAGATCTTTCACAAAAGGGAAGGAGACGTATATATTTACATGGTAGAACCGTTTCTCCAATCTAGATATCAAGGATCCAGTGTACCTGTTGTCCACTATATCCAGAACCTAAGGGGTAGAATGTGTCGTGCGAAAGAAAGCGCAAATTGTCGTGTGATTAGCCTTGGTCTGATTCTAACACCCTGGCACCCATGTGTTCTCCTCAAACTTCCCCTCCAATAGCAAATCTTTCCGCAATTTGTTGTTGCAATACCTTTCTCTCAAGCCTTTCCTAGGCCCTTCTTGATCGCGACTATATTCTTGTGGATACGCTTGCGATTTGCCAGTCCACTGTGAGGATACCACGTTCGATCGAAGGTGAGACGCATCACGTCAAGTCGCATCATCTGCAACTTCATCCAAGACGGCGGAGGAAAGCAAGACTTCCTCGAAATATCCATCTCGAAGATGAAATCTTCTGCTAACCGCCTTCGCCAAAACCAATCTGGTATATCCCACCCGAAAGCGAAGAGCATATTCCGCGTGTTTTGAACATCATCCGAGGTATACTCAACGGGCAAGACCCATTCCGAAATCAAATGAGTGATTTCTGTAGGAAGCGTATTGAAACAGGCCCGGGAAGGAGTCGGATAGTCGTGACGATTGAGTGCGTCGGTAATGACCTTTTGCAGAGTTGGTATGATCACTGGGTTCTGATAAATATCACACCCAAGCTCAAGCTCCAGTAAAACCTGACTCGGCGCAGATATAGTCACGCGAAAAGTGTAATCGTCTAGATCCTTCAATTCTGACTTTCGCCAGTGTGATCGGGAAGCTTTGGTAAACCTCTCGAGGTTAATCTCAGTCAGTGGCGTCTTAATGGTTCGACCAAAAAGCACCCAGCAATGGGCGTGTATGATAAACCCAAGTCGCTTCCCTTTGTACTTGGGTGGCTGTCTTCCTGGCCTTGCCGCCATACACGACGTGAATATTTGAGGGTCATATCGGCCGTTTTTTTTGCCACCAATTCTCGCGATGTTCGTGTCGGTTGGGAAGTTGTATGGATCGCTTGCTTTGTGTTGTACCATATTGATACCCGTTATACGATACTTGGTATCCGACTCCTTGATAACTAGATACACAGGTCAGTACTTTCTGGGCTTTAGAATACACAATCTGAGACTCACTAGCTCTGCAGAAGCATGACCAGAGTCGAGGTAAATCACCAAAGTCTGCCTCTTCGACTCTCGCAGAGGGCACCATGACATGTTTATGACTGGATCTCCAATAGCTTTTCCACGGCTGCCGATCTTTGAGCAACTGATCTCTTTCTCGAGATCCCGCGATTCCAGATTCATAAGTAGCTGGGATCTCCATTTGACAAAGGAGGCATGACGGCGGCAGGTTTATACCTTCCGTGGACGGGTTGGTCCGACTAGGGCGCACCATAGCGATATCCACCAAGGGCAGAATGCCCACAAAGATAGGAGGCACTTTTGTGGAGATAGCAGGATTTTTCTTCAATGATTTCCTGTTTTTGCAAGGAAAAGGCTGAGCGATTGTCATGGACTGATGTAATTATGAATGCTTGACAGTATGTAAGACTGCTTAGCCGGGCTAAGAAGGTTGTTGGAACCTTAAATGTCGATTCGAATCGCATGAGTATGAGAAGAAATATCAGTGCCTTGAGCGGGCTTACAAAAAGCTTCCTCCTTGTAGGATCCTGTCTTCCTAAATCTTGTCACCCAAAGGTGTTAAATATTTACCTATCTAGAATCAGGATTCGTGGTTATTTGCCCCTTGTATAGACTGATACTGCAGTCTGGATTTCTTGATCCGGATACATGGTCTCAAGCCACGGCCGAGGATGTCTAAAAGATCAATATACCCGCGAATTTCCTTGACTAGGCCGCTCTCCATGTTAGGACTCTTATCGGACAGGTCATACATCGCACATCGCTCAATCTACACGTGAACACGAATAGTAGGTCACGTACTCTTCGTTGGAATGCTCTTTGTGCAGGCCAATCAGATCGCAAAGTCCTGCCACTCTTGAAAAGTGGGGCCTTCGGGCCTTCTAAGCTTCCCGAATGATTTTGTCTGCACATTCTGCCTTATTCGAGGCAGTCGACATTGGTAGGGACAAAAAGGGAAAATTCGGATTGTTGGTGAAGCTAAGGTCTATCGAGAGGTTAAGGGATCCAAATACACCGGATACCATGTGACCAGTAGCCATATGACAATCACAATTGATATAGTTGAGTTTCGAGTTTCCAAATATCAAGTTTTCCATATCTAGGTATTCAGAAACGGTCTCAGTGCTATCACTCTCAAGATGCAGGACCATACATTGATTGCTTGGGCTTTCATGGAAATCTGTGCCTCCATAAGTATGTTCCATTCATGAATCATCCGGTTTTAGGAAGAGCAAATAGATACATCATATTGCAGACTGGCAGGCTTGGCAAATTGACCCAGCTACATTGCCTCAGAAAACCTCCCCGTTCGTGCCCATTCCTTCCGCTCAGTTTTCTGATTAGGGAACGTAGTCACCTAGCGGAGCCATACGGTAGCTTGCGAAGTATATTTTCTTCAAAACAAAATGAAAACACTTGGCAATTGATAGCGGCTACAGCCAAGAATTTCTAAAGTGTCTAGTCGTCTCTAAGGTTGTATGCGCTGACAGAATACTGATACTGATATTCCATTGAATTTCATAGCTCCAATCTCAACTCTTCGTAGATACTGAAGATATCTCTAGTGTTTTCCCAGTATCTCATCCAGAATACGCTGGACTTGAGCATCATTATCCTTCAAATTCCACGTATCCCAGCGCATACCTCGTGGCGCCCAGTTGAGAACGCACTGGTTGATGTCATCGTACTTGTACACGCGCATGTATTTGCCAACAGCAGCTATGCCGTAGACAGGGGTGCGAGCCGCGGGGGCACGTCTACCATGTGTGGCGCGTAAGTACCGATCTAATTGATTAACGGCTTCCTCCCAAACAGCACCTTGAGATTCTGTACCTGCCCTCTTGCATTGCACCATGAGGAATTTGTCCGGTTTGGGGGCATCGTTGTGGTATTGGACGACGTGAAGATCCGAGAAGCCGCGTGCACCACTCTGGGAGCCATGCTGGTCTTGGGGACGGATTATGTATCCTTGGGCAATAGGGAATTGCACGCTCAAAATGGCGTTCCATAGTCCGTAAACGGCGGATTCATGGTCATGAAGCTTAATGGCTTTAAGTTCTTTGCAGATAGCGTCGCATTGAAGGTACTAATAGCTGTTAGTCTCTGGAAGATATGACATCTGATTCTTCTGCACTCACCGTGCTCATGGTTTCAGGGACGGTGCAGTCTGTAATCAACTCGTATAGATGAGCTTATGCTTATATAGATATCCTTAGGTATAGAGATCACTCTACTAGGCACCATTAGGCTCTTGCTGCCTACAGGTAAAGTTAGCTATATGAAACAGGAGAAGGGTTTATTCAGGTAGCAGCTTGAGTCATAGGCAGAAACGAATGGATAGGCATAAAAGGAGCGACCGCTTGAAAAGGATTGCCCTGCCAGGTAGAGGAAAGATCTGGACGAGTGGGTGCCTTTTTCCGCCAACAGGCAGACGTCCTACACGTGCCCACCGCTGGATTGCATGATTCCGCCGCTTCTTCTCTCCATCCCTCCAACCCGATCCCTATTAATCAGCACGATGGCCTATCTATAAAAATCATTTCATTTAGTAAAGCTTGCCCAGCAGATAGTCGGCATATGAGGGCTCCTCCTACCTGCAGTGGATGTGGCCAACTGGGCCATAGGATTACTTCATGTAAAAATCGTATTGTCTAGTTAAATCAATGGGTGTTGGTTAAGATAATCAATTTTGGAATTTTCTGATGGGGGTGGGTTAACCACTCGCCCGTGAATTACGTTAGTTGACTAAGTTAACTAACGCTGAGTTGCCAAGCCCTACAAGGGCTGAATTTTATTCATATACAACCCAGTCATGGGATTTTTTTGTTATACCGATTGAGACTCGGATTAAGACATGGGAACATAACATAGGACTATGGAGGGACATGAATAGGTATCCATTGGTAGCATTCGGTTCTGCAGTCAAGTCTTCCCCACAATTGGTCACAAGGACCCACCCGTGGCCCCAGTCTCCGCTGATTCATCCAAGCTACATCCAACCTCACCTGAGCGACTTCGTAGCTCTCAGGGAGGGCTTGTTCTCCTCATCAATCACATTCCGTTACACCAAACAGGGACTTATATCAGTTTCACAATATGGACCGAGTCCGGAGACTTTTTACGGACCGCGGGGCCTACGAGCCGCTGGACGACTCGGCGGAGGTAGATGCTGGCGAACATGGACACGACCAGGAAAGAGCGCTGTCTCGCTTTTCGCGGCTGGAATACAGCGTCTTCTTCCTCCTGGGAGTGTCGATGCTATGGGCATGGTGAGTGGTACTTGGCAAAATCCTCAATGTATCTCACGATTATGGATCTAACCTGTTGGGCCTCCTTCTAGGAACATGTTCTTGGCCGCCTCGACGTATTTCTACAGTCGCTTTGAGTCCGATGAGTGGACTGCGGCCCATTATCAACCTTCAATCCTCACAGTTTCCACCCTGACCAATCTGGGGACCGTATACGCTTTCGCAAAAATTCAGAAGCGCGTCTCGTACCCGTGGCGTATCACGCTCTCGCTGCTGATCAACTGCTTCGTCTTCACTCTACTGGCATTCTCGACCATTGTTATGAAGGATAGTTCGGTTCGCACATACTTTGGGTTCTTGATGGTGATGGTCTTCGGCGCAAGCTTTGCCGCCGGGCTGAACCAGAACGGTGTCTTTGCGTACGTCGCTGGGTATGGCCGAGAAGAGTATACGCAGGCGATCATGGGTGGGCAGGGAGTTGCGGGTGTGCTTCCCTGTATTGCCCAGATTGTCTCTGTCCTGGCGGTGCCGAGGGACAAGAATGGCGGGCAAACCCAGGATGACGTCCAGGGATCGTCGTCAAAGTCGGCCTTCATCTACTTCTTTACGGCAACAGGCGTGTCGGTCCTCACGCTACTCGCTTTCCTCTATCTTCTCAGGAACCGACCGAACCCCAAGCAAAATGCAACGGACGA
Source organism: Penicillium sp. PF1803 (assembly GCA_023626575.1). Taxonomy (NCBI): domain Eukaryota; kingdom Fungi; phylum Ascomycota; class Eurotiomycetes; order Eurotiales; family Aspergillaceae; genus Penicillium; species Penicillium sp. PF1803. The sequence goes on from JAMAGZ010000167.1 coordinate 40,293, forward strand.
TGATGAAGATACTCCTCTTGCTGACCGTACGCCTGATAAGTCGGTCAGCTTGTGGACACTGTTCAAGAAACTGCGGTATCTGTCGCTTGCTGTCTTTGTGTGTCTCCAGGTTACGATGATGTTCTTCCCGGTGTATACCTCTAGGATCTTGTCGGTCAACGACCCAGCAAAATCCCGGATGTATGACACATCTGTGTTCATTCCCCTTGCATTCCTGTTTTGGAATATCGGCGATCTCAGTGGCAGATTGGCCGTTGCCTACCCTGGGTTCTCGCTGACACACCGTCCCAAGTTGGCATTCGTACTGACTGTAGCGCGTTTCATTTTCGTGCCTCTGTACCTGCTTTGCAACATCAATGGCACAGGCGCTATCGTGAAGAGTGACTTCTTCTATCTCTTCGTCGTGCAATTATTGTTTGGTGCTACCAATGGATATCTGGCATCGAGTTGCATGATGGGAGCGAGTGTTTGGGTATCAGCAGATGAACGAGAAGCTGCAGGAGGATTCATGAGTATGATGCTTATTGCAGGACTGGCTGCTGGTAGCTTCTTGAGTTTCATCGTGGCCAGCTAAGTATCTCGATCATGAGATGCTCTGTTCATACTATAGACTCTGCTGCATTGCATTGATGAGCGATGACTTGACGAATCTCGGTGTTTACATATTTCATATAACTTGGCATATACTCTTGAACATTTTTTCGGTTTAGCCTTCTATTTCCACGTTCTGTAAAAGCTTACCATACATGTTGGGATTGTGGGGGAGGGCATATCAAACAGGCACGACGCTGGCCGGACTCTTCCGACTCGCTTGTAAACTTGTCCTGGAAAGCGGTATATAATGTTTGTAGCCACAAATCGCCTCACGTGTGCGATTAGACCAACTCAAAATACCCTCGTTGCGAAGAAGGATATTTCTCCCTCCCTCTCTTTTCCTCTCTCTTTTGGAGTGGCACCTTTCTCCCACTCGGACTTTGCTCCGGTACGTCCTCGTTTTCCCCCTTCGTACCCTCGCATAATTTGACACTGTGTGATCTACAGGATTACATTCGTTTGATAAATTCCCCGGAGTAAGGATTCCGAGAATTAACTTGAGAACCCAACGGCCATGAATTTGCATGGCCCCCCAGTCCCGGATTGGGAGGTGTTGCTTCATGGCATCCTCCTACTGGTGAGTTCAAGATCGTCAATTTTCATGGAAAATCCGAAAAGCGGTGTTGAAACTGATCTGCAAGAAAGCCATTTCTCTATTTTGCAGTATGGTCCATCTACAGTCTCTACTTCCACCCACTGAGCCGCTACCCGGGTCCCAAGCTGGCTGCCATCTCGCCCATTATCCACATTCTGTGGGATATCCGTGGCAAGCAGCACTCGGTAATAAAAGGACTACATGATCAGTACGGTAGTGTTGTTCGCATTGCACCCAATGCACTCGTTTACAATTCCGCCGCCGCTTGGAAGGACATTTACGGCCATCGCAAGAAGGGCCAGAAGCTCTTCGTCAAGGATCCAGCCTTGTATTCGCCGACACCCAATGGAACCAATGCCATAATCACTGCAAATAACGAGGAGCACACCCGAATGCGCCGCCTGCTTACCCATGCGTTCTCGAACAAAGCTCTCAAGGAACAGGAACAGATTCTCCATGTCTACGCTGATATGCTCATTGACAAGCTCGCGGGTCTTGTGCGCGGAAGTCAACATCCAGTCGTTGACATGACCCGTTGGTACAACTTTACTACCTTCGATCTGATCGGTGACCTTGCCTTTGGCGAGCCCTTTGGTTGTCTCTCCGAGAGCAAGTACCATTGGTGGGTTATGGTCATTTTGGATGCGGTCAAGGCCAGCGCATACCTTAAGGTCTTTTGGTTTTATCCCATTCTGCTTCCCCTATTGATTCTTCTAGTCCCAAGACACCTGCTCAAGAAGCGCAAGGAAAGCTTCAATCTGAGCGTGGAAAAGGTCCGTCGTCGTCTTGCGCGCAAGACCACCCGGCCTGACTTTACCTCATACATTATCAAGTATGGTCATGGTGGACGCGGCCTGTCTCTTCCGGAGATTGATGCTAATGCGGGTGTATTTGTTCTTGCTGGGAGTGAGACGATTGCTGCTCTGCTTACGGGTTGCACGTATTACGTTCTGCGGCACCCAGAGAAGTATGTTCGGCTGGTTAGTGAGATTCGTGGCGCTTTTGCGCGGGTATCTGAGATCAAGTTGTCGGCTCTTGTGGAGCTTCCTTATCTTAATGCTGTCTTGACTGAAACTTTGAGAATCTATCCTCCTATTCCTTCTATGCTTCCGCGTCTTGTGCCTCAAGGTGGAGCAGTCATTGACGGTCAATATGTTCCTGGAGGAGTAAGTTTTGGTACTAGTCAATGATGGGCTATTGTTATTGAGCACATACGAGATACTCAAGACTTTTGTTTTCATATGATGAGATTGTAAGGCTGACTCCCAGGTTTCCGTGTCAATCTCGTTGTACTCGGCTTTTCATTCGAACACCAACTTCAAGGATCCAGACTCCTTCGTTCCCGAGCGCTGGCTCTCTGGACCTGAGTCTTCTGGATTTATTTCCGATAAAAAGGATGCACTTCGCCCATTCTCATATGGACCACGCAACTGCATCGGTCAGCAGTAAGTCAATCCCCTTTTCGTCGCAAGTTTGCCTCTTTTTGTCGGATCTTCAGCTAACACATACCCTTCAATCCGAAGCCTAGCCAATGCCGAAATGCGCCTCATCCTCGCCAAGTTCCTTTGGCACTTTGACCTGGAGCTCCAGGCCGAGTCTCTTCAATGGTCTGTTCAGAACTCCTTTTCCCTCTGGAGTCGGCCTGCGTTGTGGGTGAAGCTTCGCCATCCTGACACTGCTTTGTGAACTTCTCACTTATCGCCATCCCGTTGAACATACATTAATACACCACCCGTCCAAAAGTCTGTGTGCAATCCGCCCCACCACCCATCACCCCAACAACCACCCTCTATTTTTT